>JAPKLW010000259.1:302548-342623 GCA_026898455.1 Plectranthus barbatus | reverse complement strand
GAGATATAATTTGCCTATTAAAAGGCCTAGTTACGATCTTATACCTCTAAGTACTTGTCATAAGTATCATTCCTAGGAATACCTGGATTGAATCCAAAATTCCATGAATTACTTAAAACTACTTAGACTGATGTAACCTATCTCTATAGAGAATCTTTAAATTATACCTTAGTACACTGATAGTTTATGTGATCAAGTAATGAAGAGACAATCATCCATAATAGAAAACATTGTTATTAATTATGATAGAAAAACTCTATCTGAACAACTGATAATCCATAACAATAGATGAAAATTGTTTATCAAAACAAAATAAATATCTCTTCAGAATTTTAACAAAAACTTATATCAAATAACTCCAACAGCTTGAGAAGATTTCTAGTATCTTCCTTGGAGTTAGTAATCCCGTCATCCTCAAGCATCATCAGCTTGATTCCCTGCATAGTGCAGCCAAAACATGATTAGTCTTCACAGTAACCACTACTCACAAGGAGTAGAAAACTGATACTAAACATGTAAATGATGACGTACCTTGTCCGTTGGTATTAACACCTGGACAATTTGCTTTCCAGTGTCCTATCTTGCCACATCGGTAACACTTGCCCTTTCCTTTAACTTTCCCAGCCTTTTTCTTTGGAGCATAAACTCCATTGTTCCCACCAGCAGTTTTCTTGTTCTTATTCCTAGCCGTTCTCTTAGGTTTTGCTCGTTTAAGAGCAGCAGACCAGCTACCGGAAGAAACCAAAACTGCCTTCTCGGGTTCCATCAGGGACTGTGCTGCGATCAAGTCACTGAGTAACTCATTAAGAGTATACTCCTTGTTCATCACAGCATTCAACCTGAAATTTTCAAAGGACTTGGGAAGAGAGTTTAGTATGATATCGACTTGGGTTTCCGCGTCAATACCACCACCATGAAATGTTAGTTCATCCATGAGGTGAGTTATGGCAACCACGTGCTCTCTCACTAAACTACCTTCAGACATTTTCTTACTCAAAATCTTCTTCATGAGATTGAATCTGACAGTTCTGTCCGTTTCCCCTTAAGTCGCTGCTAGATTATCCATAATCTCACAGGCCTTATCATAATGTTGATGCTGCAGCTGCAGTACCTTACTCATAGTGGTCATCATGTAGCATTTCACTACATTATTAGACTTGATCCACTTATTGTAAGACTGCTGTCGCTCGGCAGTAGCATCAGCAGCTAGGACTAGCGGACAAGGATCAGTAAGGACAAACTTGTGCTCTTCCGTAACAAGGATATAATCCAAATTACGTTTCCATTCAAGAAAATTAGGACCATTGAGAGGATTTTGAGCGAGGATATTAATGACATTATTCATAGACATATCTGAAAACAAATAAGCGAATTAAAGTAAGCATATACTACGAACAATTGAAACAAATATGCATAGTAACCTTTAGATAAAGAACAATACAATTTGTTTACTCCAATTGCCCAAGCTAATTCACCGCAAGCTACTTGAGTAGACGTTTACGGCAAACGCTCACCAGACCAAAATGATCCTTTAATTTCTTAACATGCTAGGTATCTTAAGCAAAAGAAATTAATATTGGAGATCTTAAGACCATGTTCACCTATCCGGAGCAGGGACATCATTCATGAGTTATACTCTAGGCAACATCTAAGCTAAAAATAACCACAAGCCTAACTCCGGACATTTAGAGCAATTTAGCATACGTACTGGACCCATGCCGCATGCCCCTCACATCCTTTGTTATCTCATTTAGTTTAATCTTAGAGATTAGTGAAAGTTGTCTCAATTCAAGCTACTTGAGTAGACGTTTGCTCAGAGGCTCCCACTTCTCATCTTAAACTAAATGTTTTATTTAGAAACCTCATCGCACCAGACCTGGTGAGGGACCTCTAACACAAGCTACTTGAGTAGACGTTTACGCTTTAAGATGCCTCACTTCCAGTGAGAGATCGTATTTGTGGAGGTCTAATGATTTTGGTTAGAAAAGAACCAAAATCCAGCTTAGTATATTTAATTCTAAAGGTTTCATGCGCACACATTATTTTATGTTCACATAAATTATGTTACTCCAAAAATTCCATCATAAATTAATATGATCCCGGAATTTATAGACATAATTTAAAACATAAAATAAATCACATAAGACATGCTTAAAAATTAAATTGCAACATGCTTATAACAGTAAATAATTAAAGCAAATAAACATGCTTTCCTATTATTTACTAGTGAACACATAATAAATCACATCAGTACGAGAATAAATAAATAAACAAATAAATTCTCGTGGCCCCTTAGATGCGATTACATGGAAATAAATTAAATCTAACTATTACAAGATTTAATTCCAATACAGATCTTCAAACTGGGCCTCCGTTGGACTTGAAAACTGATTTAAACTGTTTTAACAGCAACTGGGCTTTGAATTTGGGTAGGGTTTGCAAACCCTAGCCCCTTCCAGCCGCCACCCTAGCAGCCCCAGTCGCCGGCGCCGTTTCCGGCCGCTGCCTGCGGCTGTGCGCCCAGCCCAGACATCGCCTGCATCACTCGCCGCCAGCACGCACAGCCACCTCAATTCACCGCCGTCAACGTCTACAAGCGTGAGAAGTAGCAGCAGCTCCGTGCGCGACTTCCATCGTCGCTGCTTGCAGACCCACGCTCCCCGTCGACGTCACACAGGCCACAGCCCACACGCAGCACCGGCAGTTGTCTGCGTCAAGATTCGACGGGAAGGAAAAGCAGGCGCAGCCCTGCCGCGAAGAGAAGCCCCCCGCCGCCGCCGCCCACTAGCGCCGCGTGTGCCGCGGCCACCGTGTCATCCAGCTTGCACCGCCGCCGGAATCGTGCGCAGCAGCGAAGAAAACTGGGCGCGGCCCAGCCGCAGGCATCCTCGCCTGCCGAGGCGGCGGCTGAGTCATGGTGGTGGAGGGGCTGAACCCTAGGGCTGAAGCATTCCTCCATGTCTGTTCTTCGTCCTCCTTTTCTCGTTCTTCTTTCCGGATCCAGATTCTCAAATTTTTACAAATTTGAATAAAAAGAAAATACAGAAAAAAATAGATCTAGATCTATTACATGATTTCCTATCAAATCTAACCACGGATTTTCTCGTGGTGAATAACAAATCCAAAAACGAGAAGACCATGAGAACAAAAACATCCACGACAATTTAAATCCATCCATGAACGTACATATTTATTTAATTTCCAGCTATCCAAGATAGAGCCTAAGAACATGAACCTGGCTCTGATACCAATTGTAGGGTTTGAGTCTACGATGGACAACATGAGTTGCCATTAATGAATTTCTTGCCAAGGATCGTTCTTAGGATACCAGGAAGAAATTTCAATTAAATAAACCATGTGATCATATGCATGCTCCTACAAAATTAATTGCAGGGGATGAATTTAGAGAATACCTGATTTCACCGTTTGAATGCCGGCGATGGACAGTTGTTCCCACAGATCTGATCTTCTGATCTGTTCCCTTACTCCTTGGAAATCTGGTGAGGATTATCTACCAAGTTGGATCCGAGATCTGGAGAAGACGATCAATTTCTCCCACCGGACCAGCCGCGCCGCCGTTCTCTCTCAATATACTGAAACCCTAATTCTTACACATTATGATCTGATAGAGAGAAGACCTTTATATAGTGTTAGGGTTTTGAGAAACCCTAATCCTATGGGCTTGAGCAGTTCATGGGCCAGACCAGGTACCAGATGAAAATAATAAAGTGGGCCCTCTTTATTAATTAATCATTCCTTGTTCAACCCAGAACATAATTAATTAATAAAACATTATTTTAACCTTCACCACGGTAACAATGCTGACTCGCCCCTTTATTACCACGTTATTAGGAAGGGGTTGCACCAAACTAACATGATCCACATATTTAAGGTTTTAGATATTCATTGATTAATTTGGCTTATGACAATCAGCAACAATTAATTAATATCTTATTTCCTGAATAATACCACTCACTCTTTTTCACTTATGCCTGAATTAAATAATTCAACCTGCAGGGTTTAGCATAATGAACCTTGTGAGCTCCTCAGGGAATGTCGTCATCCTGAAACGGATATGCTTACCTAAACGTCCAGTCTAAGCAGGTCACACACAAATTGCCAACACCCAAAATACGGGTATAAGAGTACATGTAAGACTCGCCACCATGGTAAATCAAAGTGTGGTCAATTTGTGTGTGCCCCTTATCCTTCAGTTAGGTTTAAGATCATAGGAAGTATGTTAGGGATCTGGCTCATTCATATGTCAATGAGAATGACACATCCCACTGTTGATCCCATCAATACATAACCATGTACCGACACATCAAGTAGCTAGGATAAGCCCACTTGTAAATCGATGTGCCGCAGCATAGACCGACAGCCTATCAGGGACTGTCTCAGCTGTGATACTGTTTATATCTCGCTAGGTATATCTTTACCATTTTTGGATTGATATTCCTAATGTATATAGGAATCTATCCATATAAATATAGATGCTCCACACCTTTGTAAACTTTTCAGAACACAATGTAGTTAGTAGTCTCGAGGGAGAGTAGGGTTTGTGTTCCCAGATAACTTTGTAACCCTGTAATTTTGTTCGAACAATGTAGTTAGTAGTCTTGAGGGAGAGTATGCTTTGAGAGTTGACGTAGAGTTTATGCTCGAACACTATAAATATTTGTGTTCTTTATTTTTGTTTTGTTATTTGTGTTTGCAAAAGCTTAATTCACAATAGAGTTTATAATATTATACGTAATGAACTACAAATAAAAATTCCAACATCAAAATGACGTGAAAAACAATAATGAACCTATCAAACTTTAACAATGACAAATGATTTACGAATTATAAACCTAATTTACAAACAACAAAATACCGAGAAATTAGAAATGAACGCATAGTGTCGTTGAGCACAATTTTGCCTCCTTCAAGCTCGTCATAGCGAAGATGGAGAATTTATGGCAGGCAAAGTATAGCGTTAGAGTAGGGATTGTGAGAATGTTACACTAAGTGCTTAATTTTGCCCCTTCACAGCAAGTTCCTGATTCATTGAGCGCACTAGTTAAATTTATGAATCAGATGGAATTGATATTCTTCCTAAATGGTAATATCATCCATATTTTTGCTTATTTTATTTCTTGTAAAATGATAAACATTACTTACTATGATTACTATAAAAAAGGTAGTAGCATTTCTTTTTGTGCTATTTTATTGCCTCCAAATCCTCATAGTTTTCAAATAGTCGAAGGTCTGAGCATTGTTCAACAACAATAATCTCCTTGAAACGATCACTACACTACGGTGTGGAAAGTATAGCGTGAGTGGGGATTATGAGAATTGGGGCAGTGGTTTAGGGTTTAGAGATAAAAAGAAAGGATTCTGTGGTGCCTCCATTGTGTATTATGATATAGATGATGGAAATAATAAAAGCAAATATTAGACAATATACACCAACACTTAATTATCGAATTTAATTAGGTAAATACATTAAATATAAAATCTTCTAAAAATTGCAATATTATGAAGAACCTACAACACCCTTTCAATTTAATTAAAAAAAAAACTTTGTGCCTCAGGTCATTAAAATGGCCATCCGATCACTACAATTAATGGTTATATTATACGTCATTATTCATTAAAGGAGTTAAGTTTTGACTTGAAAGCATCTCTCGTACCTAATTATGATCTAAATTTTTTTAAAAATATTCAATTGATAAATTAAACTACATATATAGTTGGTGATGAGTCTCATAAAGAGTTATCTTATTCAGTTTTAGTTGTGATTATTGTGTTTATTTATAGTGATTTAGCTCTAATTAGGTGTCATTTGTTGTTAAATTGTCCTAGTGTTATAACTTTGTTCGTTATTTATGTTTTTGTCAATTAATAAGTTTTTGCAAGGAATTGTAAGTATTTTTACAGGTTTCCTCATGTTGGAGCTTAGCAGTGACATTGAAATTGGAGTCTATGCTGGAGCATAAAAATCACATAGCTAGCAACCCGGACCCAACACATTTGGGACCACTTCCGGACACGAGGCATCCAATTTTTCAGACCCTATCTAAATGTTGGGATAACTGTCACCCGATAGAAGCTGCTAGTACTTGAAGGGCAAAATGGGAAGCCACATTTATGGATCATATGCGAGAAGTGTGATAAAAAAAGGTGAATATTTTGTGAGAAAGGACAACACTCATTTAGATACACACACACATACATGGATATATGAAATACAATTTTGATTCCACAATAATAATCAAAATTTTGAAAATTCAAACATCAAATCCAAACAATATCCAAACAATTTTTCCCAATCACATCCTAATCCTCAACAATCAAATTAGCTACTCGTGAATTCAAAGTAAAACATGATTCTCTACAAATTGAACATAGATTAAATGAGTAACAAGAAATCTTATGATTTAGATGATGGATCTTCAATTCTGTGGTGGTTCCTATCTTCGATCTTTGATTTTCCAACCTTGAAGCTATTTTTCTTTGCCTTTCTTCGAGCCTCTTTCAATCCCTAGGTTATCTCCAGACTAACTCTTCCAATTGTGATTTCCCCTGCTTTTATAGCTGAAATTCTCGCTTTGGTCCCAAGTGGGATGACATTCATTGAAAACTTAAAGAAATTAGCCTGATCCCAAGTGGGATGGTTCTGTCCCGAGTGGGATGCTTGTCCCGAATTGGAAAGAATGGTCCCACTCGGGATAGACTCCTGCTGCACGTTTTCACGTCAAATTTGCGAGTTTCGAATGGGATGATGCCTCCCGAGCTAAGGTCCCAAACGTGACAACATTGTCCCGCACGGGATGCTGGTCCCAAATGGAATGAAATTGTCCCACTCGGGACGGTTCTTGTCCTTAGCCAACTTTTGCTCGAAAACTCAGATTTCTTGCTCGTTTCATGCCCAGCACACTCAAACACCTCTCAAACACCAAGTGAAGGTAAAATCTGTAGGGTTTTTCCATGAACCGAATCACCAAAACCAAACTGAACCGAATCGATCTATGGATATTGCTCATAATTTAAATTCTCAAAACCCTAGCATGCTCCTATGAATTTAATAAGAAGAATTGTGGATTTAGGGTTTACCGTAACTCCGTCGAGTCTGAACCGATCTTTCGCGTTTGAATTCCAAATCTCAATTCAACCACGCGATCCGATTTAATATGCGGAAATAGAAATTAGAGATCTAATTTCTAGATTAAATTCAAAAATCAAAGAGAGAAGAGAAGAGAAATATGTTCTCCAGGTCAGATCTTCAGGGCTGTGTCCCAATGTTGTTCAGATGTACTACTGGTGAGGACTCCGTAGATCTGTATTCTGAGCAAGAACAGAATCAAAATTCTCCTCTTTTGAACTCCCAAAAACGGCGCCCACACACACTCTCTCTAGGGTTTGTGTTTCAACTGTCTTATGACTTATGAGAGAGAGCTGTCTATTTATAGACCTAGGGTTGGAAACTCTAATGGGCCATTTTGGGCTCAATTCAGCATATTTAATTGGGCCAGTCCTGGGACCTAATGCAAATAATAAAGTGGGCCTATAAATTAATTAATTCCCATGTCCACAACCCAGGACACAATTAATTAATTAATTAATATTAATTCTTTTTCACCACGGAATTAATACTGACCTACCCCTTTATTACCACGTTATGAGAATGGGTTGCATTAATTGAGAATCCCCATATTTAAGGTTACCGGACATCCATTAATTAATCGGAGCCTCTGACAAGCTCTAACTACAATTAATTAATATCTTATAATTCCTGAGTAGTACCACTCAAACCTTATCACTCGTGCCTGAACTTAATCAGCCTGCAGGATTTTGGCACAATGAATGTTATTGAGCTCCTCAGGGAATGTCCCCATCCTATTACTCGGATATGGTTACCTAAGTCCAGTCTCAGGCGGTACAACACGAACTGCTGTTACCCAAGATGCGGATATACGAGCACGTTACTTAGGCTCTCCACCATGGCAAGTCAAAGCAACAGTCAACCCGTGCAAACCCCTGAACCTTCGTTAGGGTTTGGACTCAATCAATATAACGAGATCTTGTATTCGCTGATGTCAGACAAACGAATACATCTCACTGCGGTCCATCAATACGCCACCTCTGCGTACCAGCATGTCAAGTAACCAAGATAGACTACTTATTCCGACAATGCCGCAGCCATCCGAATGGACATATCCCCATACGCTGTCTCGGCTGTGATCAGGTTTATGTCTCACTAGGTCAAGTGATCATACTGTCTTCTGCGATCTACAACACGCCGTATGATCGTCCCTATCGGTGAGACAAGAGGATATCATTGTTCACACATGTAAGATTGTTAACAGATAGGAGAAATAAACCGTTGTATACTCATTGTAATAAATGCTTTCAGTATACAAAACCCATCAAAATCAACCAAAAGAAGAGATATGTGTGTGATTTGTGCACCTAATTCACCTCCTATCATGCAATTTAACACTCTATAATAACACAAATTACACACATATCAACTGCCCAACTGTTGATTCATCCATATCAGAAGTTGAAGATCCAACTGCTCACAACATAGCCGGTTACTTAAGAGTGTATAAAGAAAATTTTGTTTGAAATTTCCAAGCCCTAATACTCCCATTACTTCTGATTTTGAAATTTCTACTACTGGATATTTTTTTGAGTTCTTGGAAGAAACATTAATGGTGAAATCTTCCAACCGTACCAGTCCCCTCATTGAATCATCGAGACGATCCATCATGACTGAAGGGCCCGAATAGTTCCACCCAACATTCACAGGCATCTACAAGACGGAGGACATTGATGAGTCAATCTCATATTATCGCCTAGTTGCCATTAGTCATGGCAAGGAATCAGGTAAACTAACCCACGAGCAAAGGAGAGCCGCTTAAGTCAAGAAGGACAAGATACTCTATGAACCGCTGTTCCAGAATCATTAGTGTGAAATTCTCATCGGTAAAATTAACCGCGAGAATTTGTTAAAGTATCTCTTTGTAGAACCTAAGAAATTTCGTCCGCACATAGTGGCAGAATTCTATGCTCGGGCAGTAGTTGTTGAAAGTGAAGATTTCTTCACTACAAGTGTTTTGGGCACAAAAATTGTTGTGAGCCACGGAGTATTGGAAGAAAAGTATGGTCTACGAGGAGACGAAGAAGATGTAGTGAACTACAAGGTTAACGACGAAGCCAAAATGAAGAAGCGATGGCTAAGGTGGAAACATGAGAACTTCAAATATTCTCGGAAAATAGTTGCACCCTTGCGGTCACTAGCAGAATCAATGAAGAGCCTTGCATAGGTTGTGATAAGAATGTTAGTAATGATGGCAATTGAAGATCAGGTCCAAGGAAATGGGGCAAAGTTCATTTACACTAAGTGGATTGCACATGTATACAAGAACAAGAACATGAAGAAGGATCATACGTTCACTCAGGATGTGGGTTTTGGACTCAAGATCAGTCAGTTTCTCGAAGGAATCATATCGGAGGACAAGCGATGTCGTGGTGAGGATTTGTTATACTCCGATTACATACCACCAACAAGAAAACAGCAACCGCCTAAGAGTTTCAAGGTACCATTGATTCCTAAAGGAAAAAGCAATGTCAACCTCGATGATCCTGTCTCCGACGAAGAAGATATTTATTAAGTACATGTTGTCATGCCTACTGTCGTTCCACTTACTGCAGAACAATATGAAGAGGAAAGAAGGAAAGTAGAACAGGATGCTCTATTCACTGAACTTGAACATCTGGTCGACATCACACCGCTAGGATCCGATCAACCCTGAGAGATAACGACTGTGAATAAGAGGCTTTCACGAAGAAGTCCTCATAAAAGGAGGAGAAAGCCATCATGTGATGAGGAACAAGCCAAGAAGAAGGCAAACATAAAGCGCTCGAAAGGGCATGCGAGGAAAAGGTTTTTGACAAATTCAGGTTGCAGATGACTCTTGAACAGAGGGATGCTGATTATGAGAAGGTCATGGCCAGCTATGCGGAGTGCAATGCCAAGATACAAGCTAGAGAAAGACCTTGTCGCATCATCCGAAGAGACGTCGAGAAGGCACAATCTGAAAAAGGGAGAGCAAAGGTTAGGTTTGCTGGAGAAAGATTTGAAAATCCAGACGTTGTGACATATGACGAATTTGAGAGAAGGCAATTAAAAGAAGTCGTGAAGGAATCAAGAAGGTTACAGACTCCTCCGCAAGGGGAAAGGAGTTCTAATACCATGACTGCTCAGCCCGCCACCACTCAAAGGGGAAGCGTAATTGCTGAAGTTAATGTTGAAGATTTAGTGTCACAGACTGCTGTGCAAGGAGGAAGCAGTTCTGTTGAAAAAGCAAGTGAAAAGGAACAATTGGATGCGCAAGGAGGAAGCCAAGTTGTTACGATTATGGCAGAAGCTAATCTAGCGAAGGAAACAATCCAGACCCCAATTGCTGATCCAGGAGAAAAGGTAGCAGAGGAGGAGGATGTTATCCTTAAGAACAAAGAAGATGAGGATACAACACATCCAGAGATAGATATCGAAGTAGATGTTCAGTAACTAATCACACCAGCAGGAACGATGGCGATCGCTGAGATCATTGCTGATGAGACATTGATGAGAACAAAAGTTACTACCTCACTTAATGTTGCAACCAGAGCAAGACTGCAAGCCAACCTTACTGCAAGCGTGCGAGCTAGGAATGAGCAGTATCTACGAGCGTTGGGAATGGATCCATCAACAATTCCAGGATGGCGGATACTACAAATGTGCTCGAAAGGACCATTGAGTCACTATAGCAGAGACATATCCCAATTTCTAGTTCTCCCGAAGCATCAGGTATATCATTTAGTGGCATCCTAAGTACTGATGATGAGGATGCAGGGACCACAGGAGCTGCCACAGGAAGCACACTACTTGCAGATGGTGAATCCATGTTTAGAGGAGAAACTCTACGAGTGCCCATGGAAGGACTACCTGACAGGAACTACAGAGCTAAGCGGATTGCAAAGTGGTGTCCTCCTATCACCGTAAGGGATGAGAAGATCGAAGATCTCATCTCATGGGTAAAAGATATTTTTATCTTTATTGAAACTCAAGTTGCTGCCGAAGTCGAGAACTCATATCATGCATAATTATTGGGCGAGTCTTTCGGTCTTTAATGGCTAAGAACAGAGTTCCGGTGATGGCGATTATTTGATTATGCCACTCATGAACTGCATTATGAAGACCGCGCGATCATGATGACCAGGATGGGTCTCAACTATTGGAGAAGTGAAGAAGAATGGGATGATGATTGGATGGATCAGACATTCAAACGACAGTATACAGAGAAGCAGGTTGCTACCAGGCTGCAAAAGATCAAGGCACACATAGCAATCACTGGAGATCGCTCACTACCACCATCCGAATATGCTACTGAAGAATCTCCATTGTACACTCGGCAATTCAAATCTCCTGCCACAAGACAACAGATGGCCGCAGCTGAGGAACTAAGAAGAAAGATAACAGAAGAACAAGCCGCACAAAAGAGAGAAGAAAACAGGAAGAAGATGTTGGAGTTCGAAGAAAAGGTTCTTAATCAACTGACCAACAAATCTTCCAAGATGCAAAACGCTAGGTCTCCTTCTCCCATAACTGATGTAGAAGACGAAAGAAGGGAGAATGCAACCGCTGCAATAGCTCATGCTGACCAACCATCCACTTCCTCTCAAGCATTGGATACCACTGTTCACATGTCTACCACCGAGAATCAAATAGTGCTATCTGAGGAACCCCAAATCATGACAATTGAGCCCTTGAGCTCCAGTACTTATCAGAGGGACCTCCATCAATTCATTAAGACCATGGTAGGATGGAGCATTGGAGAGCAATTGGTACCAATTGTGTGCACCGAAGTTACCGATCAGATGTCTGAGGCAAAAGACAAAATACTTGCTACCCAGCAATACAACTTCGAGACCTTCTCCATAGGGATTTTTGTTGCGATCAAAGAGGGGGAAGAGAAGAGGTTAGCAGAATAAGCAGAGAGGAGAAAAGAGCAAGAAGACAGATTTCATCGCATTGAAGCCCGAAGACAACTGGAAGAGGAACTAAGGAGACAACGTGAAGAAGAAGAGAGAGAGGAGCAAAGAAAGATTGAAGAGAAGGAGAGAATCAGAAGACAAGAAAGAGAAGCTGTTCTGGACAACTTCATGAAGATGACAATATAAGCACTCAAGAATGTGAAGAAGTCCTTAGCCGGCTCCTCATGTGCCAAAAACGCTGACGACTCACACTCTTCAACAACTAATAAGTAATATATCTCTTACCCTTATAAGTCTACTGGTTGGAAAACAATTTATTTGCTTTTGATTTGGGCATGTGTTTCCTGTACGATAAAGCATGAAATCTCTTAATGGAAACTAACCCAGGTTGAAGACAACATCTTATTGTCCAACTCTGATCTAATTGATTTAGCTAAATTCACACACTCAGTGTAATCAGCAAACTGCGTGGAATAATGATGTGTGTGAAATGTTCTTGTGTGATTGCTTGATGAAATTATGTGAATGTGTTGTGTGCTAATCTGATAAAATATTTGGAAGCCATTTACCTATTGCAAAAAGTTTGAATAATCGAGCAAGACCCTTGATATTTTGAGGGGGAACATTTAAGAACCATACTGAGTATACGGGAGCTAATTTGCTGAGAATATATTTGATAGGAAACTTTTGTAATCTCAGTAATCAGCTTACCCATGATCAGTTAGAATTAGAGTCCAGATTTGAGGCTTAGATCGCACCAAAAAGGGGGAAATTGTTAGGAATATTGTTAGATATACTAAGCCCTCATCGTTGTTAGATCATGTATTTATATGTTTTGGTGCATCAAAGCTATAGAAACTCAGTATTGAGTCAGATGTAAAAGTCATGTATAGGGAATATATACTCGAGTTGTAATAGATCTAGAAAAGAAGAAGAATCAAGAATTTTGAAGGAATTAGCAGACTTGATGATTGTTGAAGAGTGCTGAAGATAACAAGGTTAGCAATACAAATGAATGCTACAAGAATGCTGAAGAAGTAACTCCAGCAAAATGTTACAAGATCTTAGCACAGACTGCTGAGATGCCAGCCGTATGCAAACAGCCAGCAAACGACCATCATCAATCAAGAAAGACATTGAAGTCGTAAATCAGAAGGATCCAAATCACGAGGAAACCCGATGAATCAGAGGATAGAACAATCATTAGACAAATAGAGGTTTCAGATTTAACCCAAAAAGATCCGTTCTGAGAGAGACGGCAGATAGGCGAGCAATGCCTTTGAGTCTAACGGATAAGATTCAAACAACCATTTGAATCTTCACCTATAAATAGGTGTCATCCTAATTTGATTCAAAGGTTCGCCAATTTCTACTTACAGAGATAACAAGAGGAGATCTAAATCACTCTCTACATTACGCAAACTCATCCGAGCTAGTGCTTGATTGAAGCTTTCCCACAAAGCTATAATACCTGAAGCTCGAGACCTGCGAAGTTAAACTTCTAAGGTTATTTTGGGATTCTTTCTACTTTGGAAAGAATCTAGCAGTCATTATTGCTCTGCAAGCTTGATTCTTACGGACATCGCCAACACAAGGATAAGTTCTGGGAAGAACTATAAAACTCCCATCAGTCGACGTCCAAGGAGAAGGGAGGTTCATCCTCACTCTACGGAGCGACAAAGGTTGAAGATTGGAGATCAAGGTGCTTGAAGGTGCGTGCTAACCAGACGGAGGAGTTGCTCAACGTTAGAGATCATGCCTGACATTGTACTCATTCTTCTAGTGAATTTTTAGTCAGAGGACTGAAGAGTGGACATAGAACAGTTGTTCGAACCACTATAAATCCTTGTATCTCTACTACTTTATTTCGTTATATTGTGCATTCGTGTATTTAAAACTTAACACATGAAGTGTTGTAGCATTATCTGTAAATTTACTTAACGAATAATCGAGCTAAAATACTTTTGATAAACACTTGCTAAGTCGAGACCTTAGCTAGACAAGTGCAAGATTGATTTAATACTTCTGCTGCATATAAAACACTCTGATCGGGGACCAACAATTCCTTCAAGATATCGTGCCAATTATGAAGAAAAATTTCTTTCCCTCGGCTCAGATCCTATCACCTGCTGCAACTCTCAATTTTATGGTTTGCTACTTAGCAACTAATAGTCGTTTGGTGTGTTGTGATCTGAGAATCTAAAGAGTATTTATAGGAGAATTCTGATCCCTAATGGGCTTGAGCTTTTCATAGGCCAGACCAGGCACCAGTATGCAAATAACAAAGAAGACCTATCAATTAATTAATTTTCATTTTCAACCTATAATATAATTAATTAATTAATATTGATTAATGCCACTAGAGAATCAATACTATCCTACCTCTTTGTTGTCACGTTATGAGGAACGGGTTGCATAGGCTCAAAATATCCCCACATTTAAGGCTACAGACATTTATCAATTAATGTAAGCTCCGACAAGTCAATAAATTAATTAAGATCTTATATTCCTAAGTTAATCAATAAACCTTTTCATTTATGCTTGAAGTTATCAGCCTGTAGGACTTTAGCATAATAAACCTTTTGACTTGCTCATGGAATGTCACCATTCTATACTGGATATGGTTACCCAATTCCAGTCACACACAAACAGCTACCACCGAAGATACATATATACGATTGCAACAAAGACTCTCCACCATAGTATCTCAAAGTGATACACAAATCTGCATATAACTTCGTACATTCATTTTGCTCAGGTTCCATCAAGCTATCAAATCAAGATTCCTTTAATGTCAGATAAATGATTTGATCTTTACTTAGGTCCTTAAATTCGTACCGAATGCACCAGCATACCTAGCAACCAAGATAAGATGCTTGTTACGCGTATGGTGCAGCCTATGCCGATAGTCTATACTGGGACTGTCTCAGCTATGATAACGATTTATATCTCGCTAGGTCAAGTGATCCATACAATATTTCGTGATCTACTACACACCATGCTTGTTAATTTAAACAGGACATGAATATACAACATTACTAATTCCAAGTATATTAACTAAAACTTTGTTCATAATAAATTAATCATAATGTTTTCAATATACAAATCCATCATAAAGAAAAGTGAACTCCAAAAGATAACTCTAGCAAAGAATACTAATTCATAAAGAAGAGTGAACTCGAGAAGATAACCTTATTCATAATTTACTAATCATAATGTTTTAGTTTTACTTTTCCCTGGTCTTCAATATATTTCATTTTCAAATTATTTCTCCATTAATTGCACAGTTTCAAAATAAATTATTTAACATTGAAATAAATATTAACAAACAGGTAGTTAAAACTTTCCAAATTTCCTACGCAGTAAAATATTAATTTTTAATACATCTTCTTCTTAATATAAAAAATTAATATTCGAATAAATTAATTTAAAAGGAAAAAATTCGATTGCAATTGTATCTGATCCGTTGCTCTTTCATATTAATTATTTTGCCACCACATAACGGTTAGATTTATTATTCATTTATAAATTATTATCTTATTTTTTCAAATTTATTAATGAATTTTTTTAAATACTAAATGCGATCAAATTATATGTTCGATTTACTATTATGTTTGTGATCACTTTTTAATTCTTAGATTTTTTATCTTATTTAATAATAGATAATAATAATATATTCTATATGGTAAATACATATAGATAAATTATATAGGATTATGATTAGTGAATTATTATTAAAGAATAATTATTAAATTCAATTATTGTTTATTATAAAAAATTACATAATTTTTTCTCTCTATGTTGAATTGATTAAATTAATTTTTTAATTAACATATTTCCATTACACTTTTTAGGTTTTTAATAAATTGTCTAATAGATTATTCATTAATGATTGCAGTATTTACCTTATATGAAATTAATTCAATTAAATAATCAAATCATAATGCATTATTTATATATAGAATTATTAACTCTCTAGTTAATAAATTAAATAGTTTATTAATGATCAACTAATAAAACTAGACATTACCATAAATTGGGTCTGGACTTATATAGATCTTTAATCTATTTCAAGATCAAATTGAATTATACAATGGAAACGGAGTATATTTAGACTTTATAAATTTAGTTCTCATCTTTAATTAATTTTATTTCACTAATATCATAAATATTCAATTGTAAAAAAAAGATTGATAACTCAACTACTCAATCTTTTCATTGTATATCACCCATGATTATATAATCACTAGCTGCATTCCTATTAGATAATCTAAACATGCCATACTTTATATTTAGTAATTATATTTATTAGGTATGAGTAGAAGTGGATTTTTCTTATGCTTCGTGATTCCAGGTAAACTATCGATATCAATATCTTGTGCTTGAATCCCAGGAGGCATTTCCCAATCAAAACTATAGAGTAAATTTGCAACTGTAAGCTCCACATTTGCAATTCCCATCAACATTCCAGGGCATATTCTTCTTCCCGATCCAAACGGAATCACCCCGAAATCTTGTCCTTTCACGTCAATATTGTTCTTCATGAATCTCTCGGGCATGAACTCGTCTGGGTTTTCCCAGTACTCGGGGTCTCTTGCAACGGCCCACACGTTAACATAAACCACTGTTTTGGGAAGTACATCGTAGCCTTGTAGAGTGCATTTCTGAATTGTTTCTCTTGGTAGAAGCATTGGGGTCGGAGGGTACAATCGGAATGTCTCGTTTATGACTGCTTTTAGATAGGGAAGTTGAGGCAGATCACATTCTTCGACTTTCCCTTTCTTGCCTACCGAACTTCTGATTTCTTTTTGAAGTTTCTCCCTCACTTTGGCTTCCTTCATTAATGCTGTCATCGTCCAAACTATTGACGCCGCGCTTGTATCTGTTGCAGCTATAAATATATTCTACAAAACACATTATTAACAAAAAAAATCAATATATATCTAAATAATTAGTGGTAATCTCTTGTTATAGGGTCCGACTATTAGATTGAAATCTAGAGAGTGAATTCATGCATCCGTACAAGGATTTGTAATGTAGCTAGAATCTTGATAATAAAAACCTATATATATATATATATTTTTCACCTCAATTCTTAACAAAGTAACCTAGATAGAGAAAGGATACAAAATTTATGATATTTTGAAGTACAAAAATCCTCGATCCTTCAGGTAATTTCAAAATACAAAGATGTATAAATTAACAAAAAAAAAAAAGAATTAAGACTTGTAAGTATTTTACACTATATAGAAAATAAAATTATTATTATTTTTTTTAAAAAAATGAATATATAATTAGTTCTAAAAAAAAATTAACTTATGATATAAAAATTGGGCGTCCATATTCCCCAAGGACAGAATAGCCTAAAAACTCTTCTAGTTTTCACATAAGAAAGTATTATCGAGCTCGATTTTCACAACATAACAACAATATATTGAGAAACTGATATGTAAATAAGTAAATACCATTAGCAGAGCTTTGATGTTATCCCAGTTGAGATCAATGGAGCAAGACTTCTCTTCCTTGAGCTGGATCAATATATCAAGAATATCCTTCTCCTCCTCTTTTTTCACCCTGTTCGGGTTGAGATGCTCGTCGATGAGCTCTTGGTAGAAAATATCAAGATTCTCGAAAGTTCTATCCAGCCTATCCATCAACCCGGTGAGTTTATCCACCCAACCCAACCAAGGTAAGTAGTCCGAGACAAAGAAACTGGCCATCACGGCCTGGGCCTCATGCAGAAGCTTCTCGAACCTTTGGATCTGGGGCTCATGCTCATCATATCTCTTACCGAAAGCAATCCTGCATATCAAACTGCTGCCAAGAGCTGCAGCTATCTCACTCAAATCCACAACTCCGCAGCTAGAAGAAGCATGGGAGAAGCTCGAAATCCTCTCCACCATTCGTGAGACCTCATCTTCCCGAACAGGGCGAAAAGATTGCGTCTTCTGAAGGCTCAAGAGATGAGTGGTTGTGATTTTCCTAATCTCCCTCCAGTAATCACTGTAGGGAGAGAAGGCGATGTCGAGGCCGTTATACGACAGCTTCTGCTGTCCGAGAAATCTCGGTCTGCTACAAAACACTAAATCTTGCGTTTTCAGCACTTGTCTGGCCGATTCGGCGGAGGAAAGGACGATTACAGGTGTGGAGGCGAGTCTCATTTGCATGATTGGACCATGTTTTAGGGAGAGTTTCCATAGGAATTCTGGTAGGTTTTCGGCCGAGACGAATTGGTGGAGGTTTCCAATCAAAGGCAGGCCGCGAGGGCCAGGTGGGACACGGCGGCCCTTTGCATTCCAATTCCGGTGGAAGTAGGCGTAGGCGATTGGCAAAGTTGTAAGAAGTAGAAGCAGCACAGCGTAGGGAACCATGATGGACGTGGAGGGGTGAAAGTTCATACGTTTACGTGAAATTTAAGGTGGGATGGAATCACTTTATATATAGATCGAGTTTGTTGAAAATTATTGAAAACTATGCAAATATATTCAAAATTATATAAAATTAAGCAAATAAATCTCAAATAGCAAATTCTCATATGAGTCGTTCTCATCATTTTTATTGTGAGACGAATTTAATAAAATGATGTGTTTCTTTATTACAAATGATGTCTCATCATTTTTATTGTGAAACGAATTTAATGAAATAATGTGTTTTTTTATTGCAAATGATGTATTTTTATGTTGCAAATAATGTAATTTTTAAAAATGAAATGATGTATTTAACTTATTAAAATGATGTATTAAGGTCCGTCTCACAATAAAAAAATGTTGAGACCGTCTCTTAGGAGACTAACTCATCTCAAATTATTTTTTCTAACCAACGAAAAGCTGACTGTATTGTTAGAAATCTAAGTCATGTACAATGAGTTATCATACTAAACATTTAAATTCAAAAACTCAATCTTTTGACTTGAAATAGTCAGTTTTCCATTATAAGAAAAAATTATTTGGAATATATTTGTATGGTTTTAAATTGTTTTGGAATTTATTGAAACATTTTATTAAATTTGAAAAAATGGACATAGTTCGTAATATATTTAAATCTTAGAGCTAATCTTATGAGAGACGGTCTCACCATTTTTTATTGTGAGACGGACCTTAGTACATCATTTCAATATGTTAAATACATCATCATTTCATTTTTTAATATATTATTTTTTTCTTTGTAAAAGATTACATTATTTGTAATATAGAAATACATCATTTACAATAAAGAAATACATAATTACAATAAATTGAATACATTATTAAATTTATCTAACGATAAAAATGATGAGACGGTCTCATACGAGAGTTTGCCTAAAGCCTTTTGTTTTTTTTTTTTTTTTGTTTTTTTTTTATTTTATCGTTTACATAAATGTTTGCAGTGTGAACGAAGTCTATGTAGTCTATGGTATGATAATTATTGTTTGACAAAAATACGTCATAGGAAATTTATAGTAAATGCATGCATCATAACACATACTTAGATTGGAAAAACAAAGACAATTGTGTAACTTCATCATTTAGGGATAAGAGCTCCAATAGACGAGTATCTCTATTTAGTTTCATGTATTTAATCATTGAACTTATTACTCCTATTAATCTATTCTTCAAGCTTTTATTAGGCGAAATTAATCTAATATATAAATATTAGAATAATAAAAAATTGTATGTCACCTTGATAAATATGTATTCATATGCAAAAGTGTATTTACAATAATTATTTACTTTTGAATTCTATATTTAGGGTTGTATATAAACCAAACTATTCATGAATTCTTTGGATCTCAATTCGATAAAAGCTGGTTCAAGCTCGTTTGGAAAAGCTCATTCATTTAGTGAACTAAACTTGAGTTCTACTTATGAGCTTGTTAGTTAAAATTAGTATGAAAAATAAAATTATTAACTTTATAAAATTTATATTCATATAATTTTAGAGTAATGATTATTTAAATTTTTGTAGGTAAAAGAAATAAATGAATTGGAATATGGATATTATGTTATCTTTTGAATAAATAATTATTCTTTAAAAAAGTTGAATATTTTAAACATAATTTAAATTTAAAAGGTTCATTTTAACTTAATCAAGACTCTATGGACTTCATAGACTTTAAAATATTATATTATATTATATTCTACAAATCTCAAATTTGAGCGACACATTACTCGGTCATTAAACACATGTTAGCTTGGAGTCACGATACAAAATTTCAATTTCAATCGTTATTATAATATATTATATTGTATGTGCTTTAGTTCATATTTCACCAACATAATTTTGAGTTTTTATTCTATATACTTTTCTTATTTCAACATTAAGCAAATTTGTTAAATTTTAAATATCGGATTGATTCTCCACGATTATTGTTGAAGATTTATTTCTTGATTTTGGAAATTTTGATTTCTTTATTTAATTTGGATAAGAACCTAATCTAATTAGGAAGACATAGATATATCATAACTTATCTTATTTTCCTTGTTTATCTATCCTAATTTTCTTATAAATAGGGGTAGTAGTTTTATTGTTTAGAGTATTTTGAATTTAGTTTTTCATAGAGTTTTGTAACAGTTGTATACAAGAAATAAAACTCTAAGATTCCCCCATATTTTTCTCCTTCTTTCTTCGTGTTTTCCATCGATTGTTTATGATTTTTGGATCAGGAGGGCCAACAAGTGGTATCTAGAGCCAAGGTAGAATTTAAAAAATCATTTGTTGGGAAAACATAACTTTTATAGCAGTAGATGCGGCGCGGGCACATCAGTCGAGCGGTTCATTAGTGTACCCACAGTTGACACGCACGAACTACACAAGTTGCGTGATTTGTGTGCAGGCCATGATGGAAGATCATAGAGTCTGGGAAGCAGTAGAACAAGTTTAGGACACACAAGTGGATACCTGGCTCGACAAGATGGCAAGATGACACCTCTTGCAGGTGCTTCCAGAAGATTATCTAATGCTGGCTGCTAGAAAAAAAACGGCATTGAAGTTTGGGATTGCCTTAATATGAGATTCATAGGGGCAGATCGAGTGAATAATGCAAGGTTACAAATATTGAATAGTGAGTTTGATATGATGTATACGAAGGACAGTGATTCGCTCGATCAGTATATAGGTTGACTTACTACAATGTATGTGGCGTACTCGAGCATTGGAGGAACCCTCACTGACTCTACGCTAATGAAGAAGTTGTTTGATATAGTTGTAGAAAGGTTCATCGGTGTGGTGATCGGCATCGAACAGTTCTTCAATCTTGAAAAATGTGACTTCGAAGATGCGGTTGGAAGGCATAAGCCCTTTGGGTGTGCGCAAGAAAATTGTGGACACAAAGAAGAAAGAAGATCAGGTTCTTTTCACTCAGGCGGAGTGGGAAGAGCGATCCAGAAAAGACGGCAGAGAGTTGTCATATTCTTAGTTGAAAAGGGTTCCCACAGAAGGTGGCAATCGAGGTCGTGGAGATAGAACCCGAGGCAGAGGTCGAGGAAAAGATGGTCGAGGACCTCCTCGAGATAAAAGTCACATTCGGTGTTACAATCGCAATAAGATAGGGCACTACTCAACACAATGTTGAGAAGCAATGCAGAACGAGGAAGCTCTACTCATGGCAATTTTAGAGGAGAGGCCAAAACAACTCGAGAAACTTGATGATATTTGGTTCTCGGACAATGAAGTCAATAATCCTATGATTGGAGATATGAATAAGTTCTTCGATCTGGACGAAAGAGTTAACAAAAATTCCTGTTTTACAGAACATGACTAGCACCTCGAAGTATTCGAGGAGGTTATTCATGAACAATGAGGAATCCAAACTACCTATCTAGTTCGAAAGTGCAGTGACTCTGAGAAAGTTAACCACAGAAGAAGAGATCACTTCGTCAACTTAAGAAAGAACAACAACCTTGTACGAGTAGAAAAACTCGTGTCAAATGAACAAGAAAGTGACAGGTATCAAAAGTTGCCATTACCATAGTTAGGAGGACACCTTGAGAGTGATGAAGTGCCTGTTCAATTCAAAAATTTGAGTGAAATTATGAAAGAAGCTCCTCGAGTTGAGCTTAATGAGAACTTTGATGAAGCATTGTTAGTAGAGGCGGAGGAGCTGTCTTGCTACAATGAGGCAGCCGGACATGCAAAATGGGAAGAAGCAATAACAAAATAAATTAAAGCCATTGAGAAGAACGAGACTTTGTAGGTCGTACCACGACCTGCTGGACATAAGGCAATTGGGTTGAAATAGATATTCAAGTTGAAAAAGAACTCAGGTGGAGAAGTAATCTAGTAAAAGGTTCGCTTGGTGGCGAAGGGCTATGTGCAACGACTAGGCATTAACTTTGATGAAGTTTTTGCACCAGTTGCTCGAATGGACACAATTTGAGTTTTCCGTGCCTTGGGAGCTAATCGAGGATGGCAAGTACACCATCTAGATGTCACGTTAGCCTTTTTGAATGGGGAGCTTGAAGAGGAGGTGTACGTGACTCAACCCAAGGGGTTCAAGGTCAAAGAGAAGGAGCACATGGTGTTGAAGTTAAAAAAGGCACAGTATGGCCTTCGTCTAGCGCCTCGAGCTTTGTATCAGAAGCTTGAAACAAATAGGTTTCACAAGATTTACACAAGAGCAAGCAGTGTACACAAGAGGTAGCACTAACTCGAGATTTATAGTTGGTGTTTATATGGATGATTTGATTGTGACAGGTGAAGATCCGAAGGTAGTCAGAATCTTCAAGAAGCAGATAATGGGGGAGTTCAAGATGAGTGATCTCTGATTACTATCGTACTACCTAGGGATCGAGGTGACTCAGTTCGAGAGAGGTATTTCAATCAAGCAGGCAACTTATGCGAAGAAGGTAGTGACCTAGTTATGGATGCTTGATTGTAACTCTACCATAATACAAATGGAGCCGAGGGCTCAACTCCACAAAGATCTCGAAGGACAACCAGTTGATGAAACAGAATATCGAAGAGTCATCGATTGTCTACCCTATCTTCTTCACACGAGGAGATATCTTTCCAATGCAGTTGGAGTTTCCAGTAGTGTTATGTAGAAGCCTATGGAGATTCATCACAAGGCAGTGAAACAGGTGCTAAGATACCTTCCAGGCACTATGCACTTTGGACTAGTGTTTCGAAGAGAAGTTGGTGATGAAGAGATAGTGGGTTATTCTGACAGTGATTTTGCATGTGACCTATATAATCGGAAAAGTACAGGAGACATGACGTTCTACATTAATAACTGTCTTGTCTCGTGGAATTAGTAGAAGCAGAAGATAGTTTCTCTTTCGACGTGCAAAACAGAGTTCCTGGCAGCAGCAGCGGCAACATGTCAAGCGTTGTGGTTGAAAGCATTGTTGTTCGAACTGACTAGTTCCAGATCAAAGACAGTGAAGCCCTTCATCGACAACAAGTCTGCACTTGCACTAATGAAGAATCTAGTCTTCCATTGTCGAAACAACAACACTGACACGAAGTATCACTTCATTTAAGAATGTGTCAAAGAAGGTCCAATTGAAGTGGAGTTTGTTCGAACGTATGAGCAAAAGGCCGACGGACTAACAAAAGTCTTACCAGCACCAAGTTGGCAGTGATACGACATTTGCTCGGAGTTAGAGACATTGAACCACTCAAGTAAGGTGGAGAATGTTGAAGATTTACTCTTGGATTTTAGAGGATTTGATTTCCTTATCAAATTTAGATAGGAATTTATTCTAATTAAGGAGATATAGATGTATCCTAAATAGGGATAGTAGTTTTCATCGTTTAGAGTATTTTTAATTCAGTTTTTCATAAAGTTTTATAATAGTTATTAAAACAAAAATAAAACTCTAAAATTCCTCCATATTATTCTATTGTTTATGATTTTAGGTCAAGAGGGCAAATAATTATTATAGTATAAGCATTACTAAAGTTTAATGTAATTGAATTAAAAGTAATGCTAAATTATAGTAAAATAGGAAATAAAACATGTAACGCCACGATTTTCGAGAGCATAATTGTGGAATGTTTATTACGTATACGCATATCGGTGCAGTTGTGTGGCCTTCGATGATGAATGCGGATGTTTTCATTCCAAAAATGGTGAAGGGTCGACTAGGGGTTAAAAGATAAACACAAAACTATCCAAAACTGCTAAGAAATAGAGTTGGGAAACGTAGCTTCGTAGGCTATATATATAAATTTTTTTTAAACTCAAATTTTTAAAATATATTACTTATGCATGTTTTTAAATAAATCTTAAGATTATCAGTTTTATTTCAAATTTACGATAAGAGCGAAAATTTGACAATAAAAAATTGATATTTTTTCAAATAATCTAAATGAAATGGTACATTTCATTTAGGATTTTAGGTAAAATGTCAATTTTATGTAGCTGGATTTTCACTCCCATCACAAATTGAAATAAAACTAAAAGTTAAACATCTTTTTTAAGAAATACGTACAATTTATAATATATTTGAACAAATTGCAATAATTTGTAATTTATTTTTTTACCATATTATAATTTTTTTTAGATATTGCGTGCATTATAATTAGTTCATATATTTTTTGTGAAAAAAAAATTCAAAATTAGATAAATTAATATCGTGGCACACAATCTTGTTTAACCCGGAAAGAAAAGATTTTAAACTACGTCTTACTCCAAACTAATATTAAAAATCGGATTAGAAAAATCCCTAAATGATCCAAAAAAATGAAAAATCAACACTATACAAAGCGTTTTCGCATAGTTGGGCTCCATAGCTGGTTAGGAACTGCGCCAAAGACTATGCTAAGGCTCATAGGTGGTTGGGCACTGCACCTAACATTATGTTCATTAGCAATTGATCCAACGATCGAATTATCCAACCATTTTAACATTAAATTAATTTTTTCTTTCTCCCTAAGCTCATCAATAATCATCTAATCCAACCACAATAATTTTCCAAAATTTATGCATGATCAGTCAAACACACCATTATATATAATTTATTTATTTGATTTTATTTAATTCTACTTTTAAAATAAAATTTTATTTGTAATTGACCTAATAAGAAATATAATTATGAAGCGATTAGATAAAATAAAATTGTACAAATTACATAAAATTGATATAGATTAACTAGGAAAACACAACTACTTAATCAATGAGATATAATTTGTTGTTGCTTCATTGTATATCAACTATTAGTTTATTTAAATTAACTCTTGCACTCGTTCCTAGGTCTGTTGTGATCTTTTTCATCTACTTTATGCAACAATCAGACCTAGATATTCGGAAATCTTCCGAGATGGCATTTTGTCTGTAGAATTAATTTACACGTTACTCGAATATGTAATAGCTATGCAAAGAAATCAAGTCGTTTATTCTATTTCCTCTTTCCGAGACTGTAGATTGAGACAAAAATTCTTAGGGTTTGACGTATATACATAAAAGTGAATTTCGATCACTTAAAATCATTCCAACGCTTCTCTTCTCAATAATGCCTCCCGACAATCCTTTTTTCGTGTTCAAAGGAAAGAATCCAGTTTCTCAATTCTACCTAGAATCTCAATCTCTTCATCCTAAGGTTCTCTTGTTTGTTGAACTTTATGTCTTTACATTCTTTGCCTTTAAGAGAACCTTTGGGGGTGTACATCGCCTTTGATGATGTGTTGGTCAATTATTCATGTTGGTTGAAAAAAATCCAAGAATACACCGTCAGAGGGATAGACCTAATTTAGTCCCCATCAGTCTACATCTCTGTCACCTTCCATACAAGAAGGATAAGTGTTGGTGATGGTCAAAGTAAAACTGATGGGAGGTCCCCCATATAGTCGATCGATTCGCTAGAGGTGCCGGGATCAGAGTGTCCCTGGTCTAGCGATTAACCTACTATAATTTACCTCGTCTGACTACACTTGCAGGATGCTTAACCACGAGTTGCTCTAATGGTGATGCATGGGTTAAACAGATGAGAGGCTTTGACTAAGATATCTTCTAACAAACTCTGAAGGACAACTTGATTAAGTTACAGAAGAGATGATGAGAGCATCAATGCTCAACTGAGCACCAAGATGGACAAACGAGAAGGAACAACTCTTCCCAGTTGAACCTATGCTGCAACATGAGTAGATTTAGGATCAGTTGTAATCATGTTTATCATATATAAACTTATTATTTATACTCTTGTTCTTGTAAAACACTAGATAAGATTACTTGCAAATTAGTATACTTTACATCATTCTGACAAAAGCTATAATATATTAATTTATTCTTATCAATTAGTTTCTTGCAGTCCTATATTGTCATTTTGGGCTAAAAACTCAAGAGTTTAAGGCACCATAAGTCAAGCAAATCATCAGAGTAGGAGGTTTGGCAATTGGTTGTCAGTTTCCATGGGATTGTCGTCAGCTTAAGATGACAACTGACAAAAGTCATATCCCATTTACCTTGAGTATGAGATCGAGATACTCAAGAGGGCTTATCTCTACTATTTCCAAGACTCATGCGCCTTCATCATTATTCTATGCAGACATAAATCTTCTACATTTAATGCCCTTTCCATTGGAAATCTTCCTTCCTAAATTCTTTTCTTAGGTAGATAATGAGTTGTAAGTTGTCTTTGACAACAGATCTAACCTTGACTCACGTGAAGTGACTAACTTCAGGAGGGGATTCTCAACAGACATTCATTCCTTTTTGAAGATGAATCATCAGTTCTCACTTATATCTAGAAGGACAATGGAATTCTCAAGATATCTTTCTTTTTCAACCACTCTTAAGAAAGTCCTAGAAATTATTGCACTAAAACGGCTGATTGAATTGCCATTGTGTGCTTCCCGGAGGGAAGGAACCTTAGAATCTGCAAGGGAAAAATTCTAAATCATTATGTACTCATATTCATTCTTTCTAGTGACCCTGCTGTGTATAAAAATCTAAACTCTGGTACTCCCTGCTGAGCAACTTTCTGTGTGTTCGGCCTAACTAGTTCAGACCAGATCTTATTGTCGAGTTATGTCTGAACGCCAAGATTTCCAATGATAATCTATCTCCTTCATCAGTTGTCAGCATAAAGTTCATCTCTATATCCCCCTTGTTTTAGCAAAATACTTCCATATTCCCTTCATGGGAACCAATTTGAGAAGTTATCTAGTCAACTCTAAAGATCCAGAAATATCGCATTGGGAGAAATGGAATAAGCTAGACGCAGAAGGATTCCATCTTCATGTCTCCAAACACTCTCTTTCTTATCTCTATGGTGTTTATTTGGACATCATTTGCAGAGCCATAGTCTTCCGTCAAGATTTCACCAAAGCCTTGTGCAAGGACACCTGGAGAGCCATTATGGATTTGGATGATCGGGCCGACATCAATTCGGTAAAATATTTCTTCTCAAGATTGGTCAATAGCATAAGAGATATGCCTTCCGCAGTCATGCTCTATGGATTTTAGCTCAATTATTTATAGGAAAATGAGATTTCAATAACTTGCAAGGAAGGGTTGACAGATGAAGACTTATTTCCCCACCGATCAATCAAGATGCCAAAGAGGGAAAACATTGAAGAAAATAGTGAAAGCTGGAAAAAGAAAAATATTTTAAATTTTATTTGTTTAGATTTTTTGTATCTTTTCTTATTCAAAATGAAAAATTATTTTAATCGAGCATTATCTTCCAGTCCCTTATTATGTTTAGGGGGAATATTTTTGGGCTATAGACTTAAGGAGAAATCGGTTTTTTGTCAACAATCTGACAAGCTTGTAACCCAGTCTTTTTGCCATAATTGGTTTAGACTTCTCCAGAAAAGGGGGAATAGTGAGTATGAGAAATCAGGGGAATGATTTCTCTTAGGATGTTTTGGTGAGCCGAACCAATCATGGAATCAGTCAGTTTACTTCTGACCTGGGTAGAGAAATTTTATATTTAATTAAACAAGTTATAATAGATTAACAATTGCTCTATCCAGAAGACATCATATAAAGACTAATTAGCTAGTTCCACGGAGAAGAAGATGTGTGTTTTGGCTTCAAAGAAGATCCACTCCGAGGACTAACAACAAATATAGCGAACAAAGGCCGATGCCAACATGAAAATCTGGTATGGTTGCTTAAAATATTTTCATTTTTTTAACTTTTTTCCTAATCGAGAAATATCTTCTTATTACCTCATCATTTCGAGGGGGGATATTTTATTTTTAGGGCAAATTGATCTAAAGGGGTGTGTTCTTAGAAAAATCTTCTAGCAAGTTTTTGAGTTGGTTTCGAAAACATCAAAAAGTGGAAAATTGTTAGGAATTACATTGTAATTATCATTTTGTTTACGTTTTGATGTGTTAAATCGATCAATTATCAGTTAATATCTATAAAACTAACAAGTCTCTAAATGTAAGTTTAGCTCAAAAAACTTGTAATATCCTATATAAGATTATTGAGTTGTAACAAAAACTAGACATCTCACAGTTTGGGTTTTGAAGAAAACATCTACTGCATTGCTAAAGTGTCTAGAAATGTGCAAATTGCCAGCAAAAAAGAATCATCAACCAGTTTTGTTGAAGCAGATAAGAAGAAACTGGCGAGACCAAACATTCAAAGAGACAAAGAAAATGTGTCAGCCATAAGCCTTTAATGAGTTGACTTGAAGACGGTGGATTGTACAAGTCTGCATAACTTAGAGTTAAATACCAAGTTACATAGGAATCTACAAGTTTGGATTTCTAAGATTGGAAAGAAAAGAGTCGTGCTGACACAGGGTAGAAAAGTCAACCTAACGTAGTTCTCTGTACAGTACTTTTAGATTGTATTTCTACCTTTTATTATGTTTTGATGTGTGAAACAATATATAGAAACCACCAGTTTAGGTTGTCTCTAACTTAGCTCATGTTTGTGCAAAACATGTAATGTCATGTATAGAATGTATATCGGGTTGTAACAGGGCTTATCAAGACAAACAGGTAATCTTCCACTTTGATCTCGAAGTGTGATAGTAGAAACTAGCTACACTCATTGTACCAGTTTGGAAGTTACGCATGAAGGAAACTGGATGGCGTCTCCAAACCAGTTTCACTCAAGCCTATCACTGTCATACTCGGACACAATAAGAACAAGTTATGTAGAATCTCATTAAAGACAAACTTTTAAAAATGGAGATTACTTAATGTATGAAGATCCTAGTACTGAACTAATTTGATTCCTCGAACTGATTGAGAATAGCCATTCTGACAGAACGTACAAAGTCAACATCTTATGCCAGAAATGTAGGAGCAGGTGCAGTCTTTCTACTAAAGCGACCTGTCCTCTGCAGAAGAGAGGCGTCGATTGGACATCTTTCAATATGTCTTCTCAACGGCTACATTTTCAAACCTCTCACACTCTATCTATAAATAGACAAAGTTTCCGCAGAAGAGATGTTGCCAATTCTCCTGGTTCAACTATCTCATACACTAACAAGAACCGAATAACAACACTATGAATAATCAAGGTATTAACATTCGAGGATAAATTCTTAGCTTACCGTGTGCCATTTTAGACACGATACTTTCTAGCACAAGTTTACTTCTTGGTGTTCTTATTCTCCAAGCAAGAACACAGCACTCACAGTTGTTCTCCAAGTTGTGATTCTCATGGGCTTTTAGCCAAAAGGATCATTGATTCAAGGAAAAAATTAAAGTTCTTGAATCTTTTGAAGACGAAGGCTACGTGGTGTGCCCACACTTCGAATCTGAGCAACAAAGGAAGCAACGGCCTGGGCGAGTGAGCAAGTGGACTGGGGGGCACTTGCATTTATCAACTTTTGATTGATCGTGAAAAGCCTTCTATTGCTAAACCTAGTATATTCCAAACTTATTGTCTGAAGAGAGGACGCTGGATACAAAAATAATTATGCATCATGCTCATACTGGCAGCTGAATTCTAGTCAGTTTCAATATAGACCAGGATCGCTGGGTTCTTATGTCCAAACATTTATAAATTCTTGTGTTCTTACTGCTTTTCTAACTTTTCTCAAGAATTTAAAACTCAATACTATCTAAATCGTTGCAGTATATCTAAACATCTATTCTTTAAGAGACACAAATTGGTGAGTAACAACCATTTTGTGAAGTGCAAGTTTCTGTATTAAAATCTTCGTTGCATGTTCCATCACTCTAATCTCAGGACCAATAAATAATGCAGCGCATAAAGCAGGCTACGTCACAACTTCTCATTGGTTGAATTTGAATTTGTTTGAAACAACTAAATATCTATCTCCTCAAGTCTCACACCTATAAATAGAGATGCCGAGAAAAAGTTACCTTCTCCATAGAAGTTACAATCTACAAGCAGTCAAGCTCGAAGGCTCCAAAAGCTCTCATAACACTCTATGTTTGTTATACATGAGTGTCTTAGCATCTTGCTAGAGGTATTTCCAGAGTTCTTACTTTCTAAATAAGAATTCCAGTAGAGTTTCTAATTCCTTAAGAAACTCCAGCAGAACACCACCCAACCATCCAACCTTTACGTTCTCGGAAGAACTAAACCATCCAGCCTGTTCTAACTAGTGGTTGCCTATGTGTTTGCACATCAAGCCAAAGAGAGCGAGTTTCCGATGAATTAGGCGGGATCACATATATCTTGTGGACGGAAGAGCTGCCCGTGACTACGATATATCATGTAACATCACCCTATAATGAGTTCTAGTGATTTCCAGCCTGCACGGTTGAAGAGTGGAAGTAGGGCATTTGACTCTGAACCAATATAAAAGTCCTGTCTCCTTTACCTGTTTTAGTTTACCTAGCTTTGTTTTGATTTCTTTTCTTGTTTTGAAATCAAACAACTTTCTATGTTTTTGGTATGTATTCTGCAAAATTGATGAAGTAAAAAAACTGAAACTGACCAGAAATAGTCAATTCTGAGATTTGAAGTGTAGTACATTTAGATTTATTTTTCATTCTTTTCTTATTTTGTTAATTAAATTAATTATTTTGGATTTATATTTTTAATTTAGATAATTATAATTATTTTATATCATAAATAATGTAAATTAAATGAAAAAAAAAATCTTCTTTCACGACAACGCCAACCACGTTCGAGAAGATCACACAAATATAATTTAGATCTATGAAAAAATAAGCAAAGATCAATGGTTGCACTTGATCAGATACCAAATCAAAAAATTAACTAAATCAATTCAATTTAACTTTTTTTGCATAAATAATATTGAACTAGCATGTATGAATATGATATACTTTTACTAATTGATTTATTTTAGCAACTCTTTTGATCACTTAAGTTACAAATACCTATTACATAATGGAATTTCTTTGCTTTATGATTTTGTTTATTGACTCGATATAAACAAAAATGATACCAACAACATATAAAATAAAACGGACACTTAAAGAAAAATAATTTGATGAGTGTAGAAAGAAAACTAAAATAAAATCTTGAATCAGAAAAAAAAAAAAAAAAAAAAAACCTTAAACGGAACAAAAGAAAAAATTTTAAGATATAATTATTAACATATTTCATATTCTAAACCTGTGGCCACACCCGACATACAGGAAAATTACTAGAAACTTTTAGGACAACCACAATCATACCATTCTTAAACCCAATAAAAAGTGTTACGTCGCCACATTAATATTTACTATTCCCTCTGTCCTAATTTATTAGTCTCACTTTCTTTTTTGATTTGTCCCATTTATTAGTCTTATTTCTTAAAATGATAAACATTTTCACTCACCAATAAAATATTAATTTCACTACACTCACAAACATTGGTTATTGTACCATATCACTTTGGGACTATTAATTTGGAACGGAAGTAGTATTATTTTTATTCTACAAATAATTATCAAATTTTAAAATAAAACAAAAATCAAATTATTAAATTTAAAAAAAAAAATAGCTGCCTAATTTTCGACCAGTCGCTGGCGCGTGCACAAGTATGTGCGTGTGTAGGGCATTTGAGCTTCAAGCGCGCGTGACTCCTGTTGTGTATGGGTCCACCAAACCTACAAGAACCATTTCTTCTGTAAGAGCATCCACTACAATACCAAACATTACAACCTCCACATGTGACTCATGTTGTGTATGGGCCCACCACACCTACAAGAACCATATCTTCTGTAATAAGAGCATCCACTACAATACCAAACATTACTACCTCCCATGTGTGCCATGTCAGCAACTACATCTACTTTGAATTATTTCAAATTTTATTCCACTATAATACTACCTCACTTTTAACTATTTATAAGTCTCACATGTTATAACTACTGTACATACATACATACATACATACATATATATATATATATATATATATATATTTATATATTAATATAATCAAATCAATTAATTTATTTGATTAAATAATACTTACAAAATTAATAACTTGCTTGCCATTGTATCAAATATATTTAAAATTTATATTTTGGAAATTAATTGATTCATTAAATAATAGAATACAATTAATTCAATTTAATACAAATATAACAATTAAAAAATGACTAACATTTTATTGAAAAATACATTAATACAAGATACAATGCATAAACATAAGATCACATGATTAAACATAAACTAACATAATCAAACATAGAATAACATGAGCAAGCATTAATGAGAAATGATCGTTGGAGAATGCAACGGCTACCCCCTATTTTAAAATGACCGTAGAAAAATATAACGGTTGCCAATATTTAAATAATGACCGTGAAGAATGTAACGGTTACCACCTATTCAAATAATGACAGTTGGAGAATGCAACATTTACCTCTATTTAATATTTAAATTAGTAATATTATAAAATTCTAATTTAGGACATATATATTCACATGCAAAATAGTAATTTTAAAAAAAAATAAATTTGATACACGACAACTATTAATTGATTGGTCACAATTATTTACGAACATTTAGTCTCTCAAAAAAAAGAGAAACTCTTAATTCTTTTAAAAAAAATAACGAACAAAAAATTTTAAAAAATATTTAATAGGTTATTGTTAAAATGTTTTAATGCATTAAGATAATTAATTTAAGAAGTTTAATACATTGATACATTATTATTAAAAAGTTTAATATATTAAACTAATTAATTAAAAAATTGTCGAACTATGCATTAATAAAAAAATTAAAAACCAAAATGAAAAATAAAAATAAAACTAAAAGAATTTAAAAAACAACAAAAGTAGCAACAATTCATGGGGCCCACAATTGAGTTACTATAGACATGGCCATTGGGCCCGGAACCGGCCCGGAACCGTGGCCCACGGTTCGAAACTGGAACCAGATCCCTTTCTACACGGGCCGGTTTCGGTTCCAATTTTTCAGGCCGGCGGAACCGCCGGAACCGGCAGTTCCAGTATTTTTTTTTAATTTTTAAAAATATTATAAAAGATACATGGAGGAGAATCACACCTGGGGATCTCCAATGAAGTTCCTAAGCACTTAATCATTGAACTACATCATTACCGTTGAATAAAAAGCATTGTTAAATATATAAGATCATATAAATACGAGATTATTATAAGTAATTCTTATTTTCAATATTTCTTATATATTATTAAACAAAAATAATAATATCTTTAAATAGGATATATAATTGAAAAATATAATTAATTTTTTAATGGATTCTTAAAATTCATACTAATGTTATTTATAAGTTAAAAGAGTTTCAAAACTATCACATGAATAATGAACAACATACTATTAAATCTAAAATCTTCATATTTACTTCAAACCAATGAAATTGATTGTTAAAATATTATTGCATTTTATACGTTATAATATATCTCTCACATAACAATAAATTGATTCATAATAAGTATAAACTTTTAAGATTGCTACTAAAGTAAAAGTAAATCTTAAATTAATGGATAATATATCATATTTATTTATACTAACTTTTAAGAATATTATTTTAATGGAATGTTATTTAGTTTACAAGTATACGATTTAATACAAAGATTGGACTAAAAATATAAAATGAATACACAAAGAATTAAAGAGGTTTTAATTTTCATACATACTAATTTAACTCAAAGGTTATATTATAAAAAAAGATAATATATGTCATTAAAATCTTATTATTTAATAATTAATAGAATACAAATATAAACTTGTAAGAATGTTACTAATTTTTGAAAAATGCATAATATATCATTATTAAAATTAGTAACATTCTTATAAGTTTATATTTTTTATCTATTAATTATTAAATAATAAGATTTTAATGATAATAGATTTATAACGGTAATAGTTTTATTTAATTTAGATCAAATTTATACCATTAGAGGATTTGTAGCCTAGTGGATTAGTGATTTCTAAATTTCATGGAGGTTACAGGTTCAAAACTTCTTCTTTACATTTTAAAAAATTTTTAAAAAAAAAAATAAAAAAAATAAATTGACCCACCAGTTCGACCCGGAACCGGGTTAGTCCGGAACCGTTGGTTCCGGATCGAAAACCGGAACCGCCCCCATATTAGACGGGCCGGTTCAGGGCCCAAGTTTCTGGAACCGCCGAACCGGAACCGGCCCGGAACCACCTCATTTTTTACCTCCTATCCTATCTACCCCTTATACTGGATGCTCTAAAAGAGCACCCACAGTACTAATTAGATAAAATATTATTTGCCACCAACTTAACAAATCAGGCTAATGTGGCATTAAAGAGGGAGAAAAAATTTGAGAATGAGTAGATAATTATCTACCCACATAAACAAAGTAAATGTGATCCCCACACAATAACGTTACGTGCGGGTAGTACTCACGCAACTCATACGTGTACTGCATCCAAATCAACTCATATATACACATGAGAGTAGTTGTCATAGTAGCCTAAAACAGGAAAACTCCAAATTTATTTATTTTTATTCCATGTGTAATAAATAACACATAATCATTTCAACTTATGTGGCATTTCCTAGAATTTTGAGAAATGCCCATTCGGACTGTTCTTACTATAATAGATTTATTTTTAAAATATATATTATATAAAATAATTTTGTTGATACAAAATTATAAATAAACCTAAAACATGAAATATATATATATATATATAGGCAGCAATCTCCAACCCGACACGACAACCCGACACGAACCCAACACGAAAAAAACGGGTTGGGTCAACCCATATAATTTTTGGGTCAGTTTCGGGTCAACCCGCCCAACCCATTTAATTTTCGGGTTGGGTTCGGGTCAATCTCGGGTTGACGCGCGAACCCATTTGACCCACCAATAATATTAATTATTATTATTATTTATGGAATATAATTACATAAAAATTTAATAAATAAAATATAGCCTAAAACAAATTTTTTAAAATAGTTAACACAATTTTTTAATTTTTTAAATAAATATCACAAGTTATTAATTTTTAAATTAATTAACACATTTTTTTAATTTTTAAAATAATTAAACAGGTCATTTCGTGTCAGTTTCGGGTCGACCCAAAAATAAACAGGTTGGGTTCGGGTTGAGATTTCTGACCCGCGAAAATATTCGGGTCGGGTTCGGGTTGGCGTGTCGCTTGTTATTATCAGGTCACAACCCGACCCGCCAACCCGAACCCGACCCATTTGCCACCCCTATAATATATATATATTGATATAGATATGTATGTTGGTCCCGAGATCAGAATTTTAATACTTGCAGCGGAAAATTTTATACAAAATCTTGCACTCACAAACTGGTTGTTACTTACTAGTTCGTGTCTCTAAAAACTTAAAATTAGCGAGTTTGAGATTTAATTCATGCTTCAAGTATACTTCAATACTAAGACAGTGTTAAGTTTTAAATACTTGTGACATAGTAAATAAAGCGGTACATGCACAAGAATTTATATAGGTTCGATCATAGGCATGTTGATCAACACACTTTGTGTCGATCGACACTGCCCTTCTTTCTTGATTGTTCGACTTTGTTTCTTCGATCAATCGAACCTATCTTCTATTTCGGTCAACATCTCCTACATTATTCGATGCGGAGAGCATTCTTTATCTTTCTAGCTCTTCCTAAAACTATATTATTAGAACCAACTTTGATTGTTTGCTCCGGTCTTTCATAATCTAAACTTTTCTTGAAACTTATTTCAAATTGAACTTGTTAAACATTATCAAGATTGTTTCGCAGCCAAGAGAGAAATATTTCTCAATCGTATCTCTTAACATGACTTGAAGTCATTCGATAATTTCATATACTGTCGATCGATTGTACCTCGATTCATAATTGATTATCAAAGTACATTCAATCACAATCCTTGATGCAATGCTAAGTCAAAATACAAAGTCTAGTACTTGTTCAATCAAATTGAACAAAGAACTTCATTTCTTGAATAACACTCAATATTTAATCATAAGTTGTATCATCATTGTTTGACTTCCTTGTACTTCAAACCAAATTAATAAATTTCATACCCTTATATCCGAAGGTTCAAGACTTTAAAAGTCCATTAAGGATTAAAAGTTAGTATTCTTTGAATGTTTCACAATAATAGATATCACAATCTAGAACCTTTGGAGACTTATTCATATTCCTTACGTTATAGGAAAGGGCAAGGAGAAGGTTATCAGATAAGATCGACTCACAACTAACCACACCTACTCAAGGTGGCCTTTCTTACCCCTATATCGTGGGTTATACTAAAACAAAATGGTGTGTTCTTTAATTACAAAGTAAATCAACCATGAAATGAATGATATTTTATTTTACTATTTTGTCATTGCTTACTCTTTTGTGTTTGCTAGTTATCCTCTTTGTGGGGGAACCCCCCCTTAGAGAAGTACAACAAACGTATTTAACTTGATGTTGGCTCTGCGTTTGGCAAGCCTTAACGATCGTGCCCTGGTAGTGAAAGAGATACCACAGTTTACTGCACTATGATGCTGACATGCTAGGGGTCATGCCCTACTCGGATTAGCATCGTGATTGTGGTAGGAGGCCACCTCCTAGTCACATAATTATTTGCAGATAGTTTAACTGCTATAAAAGAGCATGCTCATTCTCATAAAATATTTTAGTGCCATGGGAGGATTTCAATCTTAAAACCCCATGTCGACACGATGTAAAGGCATGAAATAATTAGCTATACATGTATTGTTTTCGGGCATGTGTTCACTAAGAACAATTTGTACTAAGCCCCGTACATTGTTTTTAAAATGTACAAGTTAAAAGAAGCATTGGAGCAGAGTACGAAGTGGCAGCCAGAGTGGAGCTGAAGATCTCCCTTTGTAATAGTTAGATGCATAAGTTTATATCTTCCCATATGCACTTCCTTGATAACATTCTACTTCTAAACTCATTGTCTTTTGTTTGACTTTCGATGTTATTAAACTTGATAACTCTTGTTATTTCATTACCCGGGAAGCCAAGATCTTTTCTCGAAGAGGCACAATCAGGCACTTCTTTTGAATACTTTTGATATTTGTGTAGATTTACATCTTAAATTGCTTGATCTTTTCTTCTTGATTGTTATCCCAAATGCATGTCTCGCACCTGATGTGACTTAAACTAAGATTTATGTATTATTTATAAATTGGGACGTGACGTATAATTTATAAAAAATAGATTTGAACCGAAAAAGATATAATCGTTGAAGTATAATGTAAGGAAAGAGAAACAAAGGAGAGAGAAGGTTTGACTTTTGAGATATACCAACGTAAATTTAGGGGTAGTTTTCGTAATATGCACTAAGTTTACCAACATACCATTTTATTATGTTTTTTGCCTTAATTAACAAATAATCATAGCCATTAGAATAGAATTATAAAGGGTGGAGATATTTTCTTATTTAACATCTGGGAAGTTATTAATATATGATCACAACTACATTATGAGAATACTATGATCACAACTATATTAATATATGATCACAACTATGTTAATATATGATCACAACTACATTAATATATGATCACAACTATATTTATAGGGGCTTAATCCGATGAGAAAAGAGAATATGAGAATACTACATTATATCCTCACTATATTTCATTTTAACATCAAAATATTCATTGAAAAAATACTTCATTTCAACCTCAAAATACATCATTTTCATTTTATCTTCCATTTTCTTCATTTTATTTTTGATTTTCTTCGTTGTACTTTTTATACTTCAGTGCTTCTAAAATATTATTCACTTTTATCTTCAGTTTTGTTCATTTTATCTTAAAATTACTTCATTATTTGTTCTTATGTTCTCACATTAACAATTATTCTCATATGATCAGACATATATATATAAAAAAAAATATATATATATATATATATATACAGAGAGAGAGAGAGAGAGAGGTGTAATCATATCTCAAGTGACTATTAGATAGGAGATGAGAATAAATTTTGTTCTTTAATTTGATGAAATAAGTGGTACATATTGATTCTTAAAATTTGAAATTTAGCTTTTATTTTTATTTGAAATTATGATTAAGGGCATTTAGGTAAGTTAAACATGAGGGACCACAATAAATATCATAATCTCTTTCCTATCAAACACACGTGTTTTTTGCTTCTACATATTTTCTCTCATCTAATTTCTTTATAAAACTTTAAATAATCATATCTCATTCAATTTAAATTATTTTTCCAAGTACAATATATCAAATTAATTAAAGATAATTTAATTATCTTTCAAACGAAATCACTATTGCATATGTTTCAAATTAGATAATCGTAGCAAAAAAATGATACTGCAACTATACTGACGTATATAATGCAACTTACATCTGAAAAAAAAAATCTATATTCTGCAGAAGTTTGATAGTCTCATCAAACATAATGCAACTAAACTGACCTATATAATGCAAATATGCATGCTTATAAAATGCAATTTAAATGTGGTCTGATGAATTTAATTTATTGACAACCACCTACCAACAACCAAACACACAATTGCATTACAACATCTCTTTCCTCTGCTAGCTCGTACTCGTCGACTCTTTGAGGAAATTGAAGAAGTCATTACTTAAATAAGAAGAAGATTATGGATTCAAAACTTAAATTCATCATACCACCTTTACGTTGCATTATATAAACCTGCAAAAATGCATTATTTAGGCCTATATATTTGCACGATTATTTATGAGGTAATTGATATTTTAATAAACTTTTTCATTTTTTGATTTAAGTTGCATCATATAAACATGTATATTTGAATTATATAGACCGATTAAATTGTATTATGTTTCCAATCAAAGGCAAGCCGCGTGGGCCTGGTGGGACACGACGGCCCTTTGTATTCAAATTCCGGTGGAAGTAGGCGTAGGCGATTGGCAAAGTTGTAAGAAGTAGAAGCAGCACAGCGTAGGGAACCATGATGGACGTGGAGGGGTGAAAGTTCATACGTTTACGTGAAATTTAAGGTGGGATGGAATCACTTTATATATAGATCAAGTTTGTTGAAAATTATTGAAAACTATCCAAATATATTTGAAATTATATAAACCTAAGCAAATAAATCTGAAACTATTTTTTCTGATCAACGAAAAGCTGACTGTATCGTTAGAAATCTAAGTTATGTACAATAAGTTATCATACTAAACATTTAAATTCAAAAACTCAATCTTTTGATTTGATATTGTCAGTTTTCCATTCAAAGAAGAAATTATTTGGGATATATTTGTATGGTTTTAAATTGTTTTGGAATTTACTGAAACATTTTATTAAATTTGAAGAAATGGACATAGTTCGTAATATATTTAAATCTTAGAGCTTTTTTTCTGAGTGACGGTCTCACCATTTTTTATTGTGAGACGACGGACCTTAATATATCATTTCAATAAGTTAAATACAACATCATTTCATTTTTTAATATATTATTTTTTTCTATGAAGATTACATTTTTCATAATATTGAAATACACCATTTACAATAAAGAAACACATAATTTTAATAAATTAAATACATCATTAAATTCATCTCACAATAAAAATGATTAGACTTTCTCATATGAGAGTTTGCCTAAAGCCTTTTGTATTTTTTTTTTTAATTTTATCGTTTACATAACTGTTTGCAGGGTGCACGAAGTCTATGTAGTCTATGGTATGATAATTATTGTTTGACAAAAATACGTCGTAGGAAATTTATAGTAAATGACAAAGACAATTGTGTAACTTCATCATTTAGAGATAAGAGCACCAAT
>JAPKLW010000259.1:276274-302538 GCA_026898455.1 Plectranthus barbatus | reverse complement strand
TAATCATTGAACTTATTACTCCTCTTAATCTATTCTTCAAGCTTTTATTAGGCGAAATTAATCTAATATATAAATATTAGAATAATAAATTTTTTTATGTAACCTTGAAAAATATGTATTCATATGCAAACGTGCATTCACAATAAGTATTTAATAAACTAAACTTGAGTTTTACTTATGAGCTTGTTATTTAAAATTAGTATGAAAAATAAAATTATTAATTTTATAAAATTTATATTAATATAATTTTAGAGTAATGATTATTTAAATTTTCATAGGTAAAAGAAAAAAATGAATTGGAATATGGATATTATGTTATCTTTTGAATAAATAATTATTCTTTAAAAAAATTGAATATTTTAAATATAATTTAAATTTAAAAGGTTCATTTTAACATAATCAAGACTCTATAGACTTCATATACTTTAATATATTATATTATATTATATTCTACAAATCTCAAATTTGAGCGACACATTACTCCGTCTGATTAAACCCATGTTAGCTTGGAGTCACGATACAAAATTTCAATTTCAATCGTTATTATAATATATTATATTGTATGTGCTTTAGTTCATATTTCACCAACATAATTTTGAGTTCTTATTACTTTTCTTATTTCAACATTAAGCAAATTTGTTAAATTTTAAATATCGGATTGATTCTCCACGATTATTGTTGAAAGATTTATTTCTTGATTTTGGAAATTTTGATTTCTTTATTTAATTTGGATAAGAACCTAATTTAATTAGAAATATATATATATATATATATAGGAGGGATCATGTGAAAAAAAATTCCTATGTGAGAAAAAAGAATGAATCATGTTCATCAGATCTAAAAAAATCAATGGTTGATATTGAATCAAGCAACAACTAAAATGCAATCAAGCAACAAAATAATCAAGCAACAACTAAAGCACAATCAAACAACATTGCAATCAAGCAACGACCTGAATACAATCATGCAATGCCGTGAATGCAATCAAGCATCTTTCTCACTTTCTCACGTTAAGAGTTTTCTCACTGGATCCGCTCCCTATATATATATATATATATATACATATATATATATATATATAGAGAGAGAGAGAGGAGGGATCACGTAAAAAAAATCCCCATGTGAGAAAAAAGAATGAATCGTGTCCATTAGATCTAAAAAAATCAGTGTTTTATATTGAATCAAGCAAGAACTAAAACGCAATCAAGCAGCAAAATAATCAAGCAACAACTAAAGCACAATCAAGCAACATTGCAATCAAGCAACAACTTGAATACAATCAAGTAATGTTGTAAATACAATCAAGCATCTTTCTCATTTTCTCACGTTAAGAGTTTTCTCACTGGATCCGCTCCCTATATATATATATATATAGGTGTAATCATATGTGAACCATCTCCTAGATGTGATATGAGAACTAATCCTAGTCTTTCATTCTTAATTATGGACGGCCCAGATTTGTAGGTTTATATAATTAGTTACTTATTTTATTAATAATTTAGGGTATTTTGGGTATTAAAGTTTAACAATATTTTCATGCCATAACAGTTTCCCTTGATTTTCTCCCTACATATTTTATCAAATCTTTATATTCCTTATTAAACTATTTTTGAATATTTTATTTGTATTTATTCATATCAATCGTGTATATTTTAGTATAATTATATACGAATTATTTTTTGAGAAGTCGGATTTTTTTATTTTCGAAAAAAGTCACGTTCTTTTATTTACTCTTCGTATTATTGTTGTGCAGTTGGTTCTTCATCGACGTGATAGTAATAGCTTCTCGTGTGTTTTTTGTGTCATTCACATATTTCTTTCTATGTCTTCTGCACTTGACGCAATGGATAAATACGATGATGGTAAGTATCGAATTAGTTTTTTTTTTTAAAGCATCGATTTTTTTTTGTATTTAACCGGAGTTAGACATGAAGTATTCAATCATTGCGATTACTTTTGTGACGTTTTCGATGTAGGTTATATATAATTATGTCCCAATGCTTTTAATTATTTTTCGTTTGCAAGGTTTATGTTTTTGCATGGTATTTCGTGTTAAATTACATTACAAAATATACAATAGTGTCGTCTGTAAATGTGCCATAATATAGTATGATTATTGCATATATTATTGCGGGAACTGTTATATATGTTTTTTGTTTGTTCTTTTTTATTTATCTTAATTATTGCAGATATTGCTCCGAAATATGCATAAAATAGCATGTAATACTACAAATATAGATAATTAAAATTGCAAAATGTGTAATATTTTTTAAATACGCGTTTATGTTAATATCTTATCTTTTTTTTTGTGTGGTACAGTTGTCATTACCCCGTATGTGAGGAGTCTTTGAAACTGCAAGGAGAAAGCTGAAAGATTGTTGAAGAAACCTATGAGGTTATGTAGAAAGTGCAAGCAGATGGGAAACCACGATTCACGAAACTGTGATAAAGTTAATGGTGTGGCGGGAAGGAATGGCGATTAGATTTATTTTTACAAACACTTATTTTTGTTTATCTCTTACATTTGTTGCTTTTTTTATTGCTAAAACTTATGCACGTTGTTGGTATTTATTATTTTGGATTTTGGGATAAATTTTTTTGCTGGTGTAGTATACTTTTTTTATATGAAATTTTTGTGATGACTATTTGCACTTTTGTACGTACTATTTTTTAGCGTGTAAATTTTTACAATCTGATTGTAAGTATACAATCATTTTTACGGCTTGTCCATTATTATTTATAACTTATAATGATTTGTAAGATGTATAGTCGTTAAATTCATGCAATTGTTTTTATTAATATACATGTTTATTATTTTTATATTGTTGTTAGTTAAGTATTCATGCTATACTTTTATTCATTTATTGCATCTTTTTTAAATAAAATTTAATGTGTAACATTTGCTATTTATATTAAGTTATTTTCTTTTTATATCTTGTTTACAGTCATCAATTCATCCTGTTAACGATTTAATAACTTTAACAGTTATTCGAAATTATATACCTTAAGAATGATATTAAAAATCACTTAGTTTGATGCAGATTGAGTAGTGTAATGAGTTGTAGAATGAATGTGCTAATAAAAATATAAATTATTGCATATAAAGGATTGAAATATTCCTGTTTAAAATTCAATAGACTAACCATGGAAATTAATATTGATATATCGATAACCACCATCTATTCAAGTGTTTAAAAAACAAAAACGAAAATTGTCACCAAATCCATAGGCATAAAATTTAGGAAGCTGTAAACATGAAAAACACAAGTTTGCTATCTACTTAATCAGTTTCCGGCAAATGACCATCCTTTTCTGCTTCATATCATTCTTGCTGACATTATTTAGATCACAATCCCATTCATCTGCCTTTTGCCCCATGAATGACTTAATGTGCAACATCGCATAAACACCACAATCAATCTTGTTTGTTGAATTTCTCCACTTCCTTGACACTTTACATCATTCAAAATGCCACATATAGATGCTCAAAATATACAAGAAAGTTGCAGTTAATGGTTAATAATTTTGTTTTATGGACATAAATCAGATTGCACAGGAAAACATAAATTTCAACCACAATAGGATTGCACACGTATCCAGCAAAATTCCACATATTTTTGCATATATAGGTCTCTAATTATTCAGTTCCTTTACTATTTCTCCTATTATGAAATGCTAATTATAGTTGCACATAATATACAATATATTTGCAATAAACGTATACAATCTCTGCAAAACTATTAATATAATTATGCACTTCCTTGACACTTTTACATCATTCAAAATGCTACATATTGATGCACAAAATCTACAATAAAGTTGCAGTAAACGATTAATAGTTTTGATTTATTGAAAGAAATCAGATTGTGCAGGAAAACATAAATTTCACCCACAATCGGATTTTATATGTATCCAGCAAATGTCCACATATTTTTGCATAAATAGGTCTATAATTATGCAGGTCCTTTACTATTTCTCCTATTATGAAATTCCAATTACACATGCACATAATATACAATGAAGTTGCTAAAAAAGTATACAATCTCTGCAAAACTATGTATATAAGTATGCACTTCCTTGACACTTACATCATTCAAAATGCTACATATTGATGCACAACATATACAATAAAGTTGCAGTAAATGGTTAATAGTTTTGTTATATGGAAAGGAATTTGATTGTACAGTAAAATAAAAATTTCACCCAGAATCGGATTATATACTTATCCAGCAAAAGTCCACATATTTTAAGCATATATAGGCCTCTAATTATGAAATTGATTCACTATATCTTCTATTAAAAATCCAAAATACACAATCCTATGTTTAAAATATGTACTTCCCGCGCTTAAAGAATATTTTTTCTTTTAAGATTATACATCAGTATGCTAACATTTTAAACCTAAAATAATTCGAAAACTAAAAAAAAATAATTTTTTTTTGACATGTTTTACCTCTTTCACTTCGAATGGGTAGAATGCTCGTCACTGGTCGGTCAATTTTCCGGTTACTCAGTCAATTTTCCGGTGGAAGTCAACCTTCGAATATATGGGTTTTTTTCCCAAAAAAAAAAATTGTTACTAAATTACACAAACCACTACTAATCTATTACACTTTTCATAGTTGGATTATTAAACTAGTACGACGAATATTTAGATCTCGAAAAATTTTATGCAACTCAAAGAAACCTAGCTATAACAAAAAAAAACCTAAACACCGGCGTTGTTAACAATCAAAATTTTTAGTAGTAAATAAGTACATAAATAACTTACCCAAGTTCCGTCGCAGTAAATTTGCAGTCCGCCGGGCAGAAGAGATTCGCGTCCAGTCTAATCTCTGGAAAATCGATCGTCTTTTTGTGCGAAATTTTTTTGCTTCTTGGGAGAGACGACGATGTTGTTGATTTTACCGCAGTAAATGCGGTTGGTGAAATATTTTTATTCGATTTAATTAGATTAGATTTTCATTAAACATTCCATGTTTTCACATTAAATGCCCGATAATTAAGGAGATGGAATCGTGGGTAAGTTATGCGGTTTAGCAATATTACCCATTTAACCTTTTATGCAACTTTTTATCTCTATTGTTGCAGCGAATTTTTTTAATGTTAAAATTAAATCTGATCCGTTGAATCTGAAAATGAAAGGCTAGGATTATGTCTTATTTCACATCTAAGAGGTGGTTTCCACCATAGTGCACACCTATATATATATATATATATATATATATATATATAACTTATCTTATTTTCCTTGTTTATCTATCCTAATTTTCTTATAAATAGGGGTAGTAGTTTTATTGTTTAGAGTATTTTGAATTTAGTTTTTCATAGAGTTTCGTAATAGTTGTTTACAAGAAATAAAACACTAAGATTCCCCCATATTTTTCTCCTTCTTTCTTCGTGTTTTCCATAGATTGTTTATGATTTTTGGATCAAGAGGGCCAACAAGTGGTATCTAGAGCCATGGTAGAATTAAAAAATCATTCGTTGGGAAAACATGACTTTTGTAGCAGTAGATGCGGCGCGGGCACAACAGTCGAGATGTTCATTAGTGTACCCACAGTTGACACAAACAAACTACACAAGTTGCGTGATTTGTGTGCAGGCCATGATGGAAGATCATAGAGTCTGGGAAGCAGTAGAACAAGTTTAGGACACGCAGGTGGATAGCTGGCTCGACAAGATGGCAATATTACACCTCTTGCAGGTGATTCCAGAAGATTATCTAATGCAGGCTGCTAGAAAAAAACGACAATGAAGTTTGGGATTGCCTTAAGATGAGATTCATAGGGGCAGATCGAGTGAAGAATGCAAGGTTACAAACATTGAAGAGTTAGTTTGATACAATGTATACAAAGGACAGTGATTTGCTCGATCAATATATAGGTTGACTTACTACAATGTCTGTGGCGTACTCGAGCATTGGAGAAACCCTCACTAACTCTACGCTAATGAAGAAGTTGTTTGATATAGTTCTAGAAAGGTTCATCTGTGTGGTGATCGGCATCGAACAGTTCTTCAATCTCAAAAAATATGACTTCAAAGATGCGGTTGGAAGGCTTAAGGCCTTTGAGGTGAGCGCAAGAAGATTGCGGACACAAAGAAGAAAGAAGATCAGGTTATTTTCACTCAGGCGGAGTGGGAAGAGCGATCCAGAAAAGACGGCAGAGAGTTGTCATCTTCTTAGTTGAAAAGGGTTCCCACAGAAGGTGGCAATCGAGATTGTGGAGATAAAACCCGAGGCAAAGGTCGAGAAAAAGGTGGTCGAGGACCTCCTCGAGATAAAAGTCACATCCGGTGTTACAATCGCAATGAGATAAGGCACTACTCAACACAATGTTGAGTAGCAATGAAGAACGAGGAAGATCACCTCCTCCACGCTAATAATATCGAGATACCTCTACTCATGGCAATTTTAGAGGAGAAGCCAAAACAACTCGAGAAACTTGATGATATTTGGTGCTCAGACAATGAAGTCAATAATCCTATGATTGGAGATATGAATAAGTTCTTCGAGCTAGACGAAAGAGTTAACAAAAATTTCTGTTTTACGGAACATGACTAGTACCTCGAAGTATTCGAGGAGGTTATTCATGAACAAGGAGGTATCCAAACTACCTATCTAGTTCGAAAGTGCAGTGACACCGAGAAAGTTAACCACAGAAGAAGAGATCACTTCGTCAACTTCAGAAAAAACAATAGCCTTGTACGAGTAGATCAGCTCGTGTCAAATGAACAAGAAAGTGATAGGTATCAAAGTTGCCATTACAATAGTTAGGAGGACACCTTGAGAGTGATGAAGTGTCTGTTCAATTCAAAAATTTGAGTGAAATTATGAAAGAAGCTCTTCGAGTTGAGCTTAATGAGAACTTTGATGAAGCATTGTTAGTAGAGGCAGAGGAGCTGTATTGCTACAATGAGGCAGCCGGACATCCGAAATGGGAAGAAGCAATGACAAAATAAATTAAAGCCATTAAGAAGAACGAGACTTTGTAGGTCGTATCACGACCTGTTGGACATAAGGCGATTGGGTTGAAATGGATATTCAAGTTGAAAAAGAACTCAGGTGGAGAAGTAATCTAGTACAAGGTTCGCTTGGTGGTGAAGGGCTATGTGCAACGACTAGGCATTAACTTTGATGAGTTTTTGCGCCAGTTGCTCGAATGGACACAATTCGAGTTATCCTTGCTTTGGGGGCTAATCGAGGATGGCAAGTACACCATCTAGATGTCATGTTAGCCTTTTTGAATGGGGAGCTTGAAGAGGAGGTGTACGTGACTCATCCTAAGGGGTTCAAGGTCAGAGAGAAGGAGCACATGGTGTTGAAGTTAAAAAAGGCACTGTATGGCCTTCGTCTAGCGCCTCGAGCTTTGTATCAGAATTTTGAAACAAATAGGTTTCACAAGATTTACACAAGAGCAAGCAGTGTACACAAGAAGTAGCACTAACTTGAGATTTATAGTTGGTGTTTCTATGGATGATTTGATTGTGATAGGTGAAGATTCGAAGGCAGTCAAAATCTTCAAGAAGCAGATAATGGGGTAGTTCGAGATGAGTGATCTCAGATTGCTATTGTACTACCTAGGGATCGAGGTGACTCAGTTCGAGAAAGGTATTTCAATCAAGCAGGAAACTTATGCAAAGAAGGTAGTGACCCAGTTCTGGATGCTTGATTGTAACTCTACTATAATACAAATGGAGCCGAGGGCTCAACTCCACAAAGATCTCGAAGGACAACTAGTTGATGAAACATAATATCGAAGAGTCATCGACTGTCTACGCTATCTTCTTCACACGAGGAGAGATCTTTCCAATGCAGTTGGAGTTTCCAGTAGAGTTATGTAGAACCCTACAGAGATTCATCACAAGGCAGTGAAGCGGGTGCTATGATACCTTCCAGGCACTATGCACTTTGGACTAGTGCTTCGAAGAGAAGTAGGTGATGAAGAGATAGTGGGTAATTCTGACAGTGATTTTGCATGTGACCTATATAATCGGAAAAGCACAGGAGACATGACGTTCTACATCAATAACTGTCTTATCTCGTGGAATTGGCAAAAGCAGAAGATAGTTTCTCTTTCGACGTGCAAAACAGAGTTCTTGGCAGCAGCAGCGGCAACATGTCAAGCGTTGTGGTTGAAAGCATTGTTGTTCGAACTGACTAGTTTGAGATCGAAGAAAGTGATTGACAACAAGTCTGCACTTGCACTAATGAAGAATCTAGTCTTCCATTGTCGAAACAACCACACTAACACGAAGTATCACTTCATTAGAGATTGTGTCGAAGAAGGTCGAATTGAAGTGGAGTTTGTTCGAACGTATGAGCAAAAGACCGACGGACTAACAAAAGTCTTACCAGCTCCAAGTTGGCAGTGATACGACATTTGCTCGGAGTTAGAGACATTGAACCACTCAAGTAAGGTGGAGAATGTTGAAGATTTACTCTTGGATTTTAGAGGATTTGATTTCCTTATCAAATTTGGATAGGAATTTACTCTAATTAAGGAGATATAGATGTATCCTAAACTTTATTATTTTCTTGTTTATCTATCCTAGTTTTCTTATAAATAGGGATAGTAGTTTTCATCGTTTAGAGTATTTTTAATTCAGTTTTTCATAAAGTGTTATAATAGTTGTTAAAACAAAAATAAAACTCTAAAATTGCTCCATATTTTTCTATTGTTTATGATTTTAGGTCAAGAAGTATAATCATTACAAAAGTTTAATGTAATTGAATTAAAAGTAATGCTAAATAATAGTAAAATAGGAAATGAAACACGTAACGCCACGACATCAAGGAGCATAATCGTGGAATGTTTATTACGTATACGCATATCGGTGCAGTTGTGTGGCCTTCGATGATGAATGTGGATGTTTTCATTCCAAAAATGGTGAAGGGTCGATTAGGGGTAGAAAGATAAATACAAAATTATCCAAAGCTGCTAAGAAATAGAGTTGGGAAACGTAGCTTCGTAGGCTATATATAGAATTTTTTTTAAACTCAAAATTTTTAAATATATTACTTATGCATGTTTTTAAATAAATCTTAAGATTATCAGTTTTATTTCAAATTTACGATAGGAGCGAAAATTTGACAATAAAAAATTGATATTTTTCAAATAATCTAAATGAAATGGTAACATTTCATTTAGGATTTTAGGTAAAATGTCAATTTTATGTAGCTGGATTTTCACTCCCACACAAATTGAAATAAAACTAAAAGTTAAACATCTTTTTTAAGAAATACGTACAATTTATAATATATTTGAACAAATTGCAATAATTTGGAATTTAATTTTTTTTTACCATATTTTAATTTTTTTGAGATATTGTGTGTATTATAATTAGTTCATATATTTTTCGTGAAAAAAAATTTCAAAATCAGAAAAATTAATATCGTGGCACACAATCTTGTTTAACCCGGAAAGAAAGATTTTAAACTACGTCTTACTCCAAACTAATATTAAAAACCGGATTAGAAAAATCCCTAAATGATCCAAAAAAATGAAAAATCAACACTATACAATGCGTTTTCGCATAGTCGGGCTCCATAGCTGGTTTGGAACTGTGGCTAAGATTATGCTAAGGCTCATAGGTGGTTGGGCACTGCACCTAACATTATGTTCATAAGCAATTGATCCAACGATCGAATTATCCAACCATTTTAACATTAAATTAATTTTTCTTTCTCTCTAACCTCATCAATAATCATCTAATCCAACCACAATAATTTTCCAAAATTTATGCATGATCAGTCAAACACACCATTATATATAATTCATTTATTAGATTTAATTTAATTTTACTTTTAAAATAAAATTTTATTTGTAATTGACCTAATAAGAAATATAATTATGAAGCGATTAGATAAAATAAAATTGTACTAATTACATAAAATTGATATAAATTAACTAGGAAAACAGAACTACTTAATCAATGATATATAATTTGTTGTTGCTTCATTGTATATCAACTATTAGTTTATTTAAATTAACTCTTGCACTCATTCCTAGGTCTGTTGTGATCTTTTTCATCTACTTTATGCAACAATCAGACCTAGATATTCGGAAATCTTTCGAGATGGCATTTTTTCTATAGAATTAATTTACACGTTACTCGAATATGTAATAGCTATGCAAAGAAATCTAGTCGTTTATTCTATTTCCTCTTTCCGAGACTGTAGATCGAGACAAAAATTCTTAGGGTTTGACGTATATAAATAAAAGTGAATTTCGATCACTTAAAATCATTCCAACACTTCTCTTCTCAATAATGCCTCCCGACAATCCTTTTTTCGTGTTCAAAGGAAAGAATCCAGTTTCTCAATTCTACCTAGAATCTCAATCTCTTCATCCTAAGGTTCTCTTGTTTGTTGAACTTTATGTCTTCACATTCTTTGCCTTTAAGATAACCTTTGGGGGTGTACATCGTCTTCGATGATGTGTTAGTCAATTATTCCTGTTGGTTGAAAAAAATCCCAGAATACACCGTCAGAGGGATAGACCTAATTTAGTCCCCATCCGTCTACATCTCTATCACCTTCCATACAAGAAGGATAAGTGTTGCTGATGGTCAAAGTATGGGAGGTCCCCCATATAGTCGATCGATTCGCTAGAGGTGCTGGGATCAGAGTGTCCCTGGTCTAGCGATTAACCTACTATAATTTTCCTCGTCTGACTACACTTGCAGGATGCTTAACCACGAGTTGCTCTGATGGTGGTGCATGGTTTAAACAGATGAGAGGCTTTGACTAAGATGTCTTCTTCACAAACTCTGAAGGACAACTTGATTAAGTTACATAAGAGATGACGAGAGCATCAATGCTCAATTGAGCACCTAGATGGACAAACGAGAAGGAACATCTCTTCCTAGTTGAACCTATGCTGCAACAAGAGTAGATTTAGGATCAGTTGTAATCATGTTTATCATATATAAACTTATTATTTATACTCTTGTTCTTGTAAAACACTAGATATGATTACTTGCAAATTAGTATACTTTACATCATTCTGACAAAAGCTATAAAATATGGATTTATTCTTATCAAATAGCTTCTTGTAGTCCTATGTTGTCATTTTGGGCTAAAAACTAACGAGTTTAAGGCACCAGAAGTCGAGCAAATCATCGGAGTAGGAGGTTTGGCAACTGGTTGTCTGGCCAGTTTCCATGGGATTGTCATCAGCTTAAGATGACAATTGACAAAAGACATATCCCATTTACCTTGAGTATGAGATCGAGATACTCAAGAGGGCTTATCTCTACTATTTCCAAGACTCATGCGCCTTCATCATTATTCTAAGCAGACATAAATCTTCTACTTTTAATGCTTTTTCCATTGGAAATCTTCCTTCCTAAATTCTTATCTTAGGAAGACAATGAGTCGTGGGGATTCTCAACAGACATTCATTCCTTTTTGAAGATGAATCATCAGTTCTCACTTATATCTAGAAGGACAAAGGAATTCTCAAGATATCTTTCTTTTTCAACCACTCTTAAGAAAGTCCTAGAAATTATTGCACTAAAATGGCTGATTGAATTGCCATTGTGTGCTTCCCGGAGGGAGGGAACCTTAGAATCTGCAAGGGACGAATTCTAAATCATTATGTACTCATATTCATTCTTTCTAGTGACCCTGCTGTGTATAAAAATCTAAACTCCAAACTCCGGTACTCCCTGCTGAGCAACTTTTTGTGTTCGACCTAACTAGTTCAGACCAAATCTTATTGCCGAGTTATGTCTGAATGCCAAGATTTCCAATGATAATCTATCTCCTTCATCAGTTGTCAGCATAAAGTTCATCTCTATATCCCCTTTGTTTTAGCAAAATACTTCCATATTCCCTTCATGGGAACCAATTTGAGAAATTATCTAGTCAACTCTAAATATCCAGAAATATCGCATTGGGAGAAATGGAATCAGCTAGATGCAGAAGGATTCCAATTTCATGTCTCCAAACACTTTCTTTCTTATCTCTATGGTGTTTATTTGGACATCATTTGCAGAGTCATAGTCTTCCATCTAGATTTCACCAAAGCCTTGTGCAAGGACACCTGGAGAGCCATGATGGATTTAGATGATCGGGCCGACATCAATTCGGTAAAATATTTCTTCTCAAGATTGGTCAAGAGCATATGAGATATGCCTTTTGAAGGGATTCGTGAACTGAATCACGAAGTCCGTTTGCCAAGGATCGTTGATTGGAATATCAAAAATAAATTGCTATGCCTATGAACAATCCTAGCATGCTCCTATATTATTATGCATAAGAAGGTTATGCGGAATACCTGGATTGATGAACGATGAAGAACGCGTGCGCGGAGATGCCCTTTGATCTTTCCCACGCACCAAGATTTAATTTCCTAACTGATTGAGGAAATTAATCTTAAAGAAAATAATAATTATTTTCAAAAATAAGAGGAGAGAGAGAAGAAGAAATCCTCCTGATCTGATCTTCTGATCTGTATCCCAACTCGATCTGAAAATCTGGTGAAGATTATCTATCAGATCCTTTGCCCGGTTGAGAAGCAGAATTTCCTCCTCGTATCTCAAACTCAATCGATCACTACAGCTCCCAATGCTCTGGTTTGCTGTATGCAACTTGTGATCTTATGAGTAGTAGGTGTATTGAGTTCTGAGGTACTGAGGCCTATTTATAGGAAATTCTAGGCTTCTATTGGGCTTGAGTTATCATGGGCCAGACCAGGGACCAGAATGCAAATAGCAAATAAGGCCTATCAATTAATTAATTCCCATATTCAACCCAGAATATAATTAATTAATTAATATTGATTCATGCCACCAGAGAATCAATACTGTCCTACCTATTTGCTACCACGTTTTGAGGAACGGGTTGCATTGGACTCGGTTTATCCCCACATTTAAGGTTACAGACATTCGTTAATTAATTTAAGCTCTGACAAGCTATTTAATTAATTAACATATTTAATTCCTGAATCAATCCACTCAAACCTTTTCACTTATGCTTGAACTTAAAAAGCCTGCAGGACTTTAGCATAACGAACCTTTTGAGCTGTTCAGGGAATGTCACCATCCTATACTGGATGTGGTTACCTAGTTCAGATACCAGACAGTCATACACAGATTGATATCACCCAAGACTGCAGAAGTACAGGTTCAACTAGAACCCTCTCTACAACTCAAAGTGATATACAATATATGTATACTTCTGTATCCTCATATAGGTTTAAGATTCCATTGAGTCATAAAGATCTAGATTCTTTTAATGTCAGATAAAAGAATCGATCTTGACTTAGGTCCTCATCAATGTGTACCCCACACCAGCATACCAAGTCATCCAAGATAAGATGCTTATCCGCATATGCTGTAGCCTACACCGACAGTTTATCCTGGAACTGTCTCAGCTGTGATGACTATTTATATCTTGCTAGGTCAAACGATCCATACGATCTTCCGTGATCTTCTACACACCGTATGATCTCCCTATCGACGAGATAAGAGGATAATTGTGTTTGCGACACATGTTTGTTAATTCAGACAGGAGATGAACATACAACAATTATGATTCCCAGTATATTAACCAATAAACCTTGTACATAATATACCAATCATAATGCTTTCAGTATATAAATCCATCAATCTCCCACTTATACTCAAAGCATTATACATTTTGCTTTCCAGAGTATTACGCGTCTAAACTAATCTAGCTATTACATAAAGCATTCTACGTGGCTAGCTTTGCCCTCAGCCCAAGGCTACGTACATGCATCTCGTAAACCTTCTGAGGCAGAGCTTTTGTGAATGGATCCGCTAGATTATCTTTCGTATCAATTTTCTCTATCAGCACATCACCCCTTGCTACGATTTCTCATATAATATGGTACTTCCTTTCAATGTGTTTTGTTGCTCTGTGAGTTCGTGGTTCCTTAGAATTAGCCACAGCTCCCGAGTTATCACAATACACCGTGATTGTTTTGGGTAGCTGAGGAATCACGTCCAACTCCAGAAGGAAGTTTCGAAACCATACTGCTTCTTTCGAAGCTTCAGAAGCTGCCACATATTCGGCTTCCATGGTGGAGTCCGCAATGCACTTCTGCTTTGCACTCCTCCATGATATGGCCCCACCTCCCAATGTAAACACATAGCCAGAGGTGGACTTCTTTTCATCTCGGTCTGCCTGGAAATCCGAATCAGTATAACCCACAGGGCACAACTCATCACACTGATAAACAAGACAATAGTCCCTTGTCCTTTTCAAGTATTTGAGTATGTGCTTTACCGCGGCCCAATGCGCCTGTCCAGGGTTAGACTGGTATCTCGCTACCATGCCTACAGCAAAGCAAATATCTGGCCTCGTACATAACATTGCATACATGAGGCTACCCACGGCCGATGCATACGGCACGTTGCTCATCTCATCTTTCTCCTTTTGTGTCATCGGACACTGATCCTTGGAAAGATGTATGCCATGTCTGAAGGGTAACAGACCTTTCTTGGCATTATGCATGTTGAAACGGGCAATCACAGTATCCACATATGACCCTTGAGACAAGGTCAGCATCCTTTTATTGCGCTCCCGCAATACTTTTACCCCTAGGATGTATCCTGCCTCCCCAAGGTCCTTCATATGAAACTGCTCGGATAACCACCCCTTTATGCCCGACAATACTTCCACATTGTCGCCAAATAGGAGAATATCATCTACATAAAGTGCAAGGAATACTACGCTTCCGCTGACACACAGACGGTACACGCAACTCTCATTTGAACATTGTGAGAATCCATAAGATTTAATCACTTCATCAAAACGGAGATTCCATGACCGTGAAGCTTGTTTAAGTCCATACAGCGACTTCCTTAGCTTCCAGACCAAATGTTCTTCGCCCTTCTGCACATAACCTTCTGGCTGTTGCATATAGATGTCCCTACCTTCTTCAAGGTACCCGTTTAGAAATGCGGTTTTGACATCCATCTGCCAGATTTCTAGGTTCTTATGTGCTGCTATGGCTAGGAGTATTCGAATGGACTTAAGCATGGCTACCGGTGAGAAAGTCTCGTCATAGTCTACACCTTCTTTCTGACTATAACCTTTCGCCACCAGCCTTGCTTTGAAAGCTGTAATTTCCCCATTCGATCCTTTCTTTCTTTTGTATACCCATTTGCACCCTATGGCTCGATGGCCATCCGGCAAATAAGTTTTCTGGTATACATCCATAGCAGTAATGGATTCTATTTCAGAATCCATGGCGATCAGCCATTTGTCCGCATCTTTATCAGATACCGCCTCGTCATATGTCCAGGGATCGATATCATCTAGTCCATTTTCCGGGATCAAGTCAGAAGACTCTCCCACGAACATATACCTCTCGGGTTGGTGACTAACCCTCCCACTGCGACGAGGCATCTGAGCTGTGTCAGTAGTTGGCACAGTACGCGTTTGTCCCATACCTTGCATTAGTGGCAGTGTTGGTATATTCTCACCTGTTACAGGTGAATTTACCACTACACTGGGCTTTCCTGATGGAATTGCTTCTTTATTCTCAAGCTCGTGGAGAATAATTTCACTCTTGGATCTGTGGTTTCTTACATATTCGTCCTCCAAGAATCTCGCGTTGGTACTGACAACGACTTTCTGATTCTCTGGACAATAGAAGTAACCACCTTTCGTTTGCCAGGGATATCCTACAAACAGCATCAGCTTGCCTCTACTTTCTAACTTATCAGGTTCCTTTGTCAGCACATATGCTGGACAACCCCAAACCCTCACTCTGTTCAAACTTGGCTTTCGCCCATACCAGAGTTCCAGAGGTGTTTTAGGAACTGATTTAGAAGGTACCAGGTTAAGCAAATAGGCTACTGTTTCCAAGGCATATCCCCAAAAAGAAATCGGCAAGCTTGCATAACTCATCATCGACCTGACCATTTCCAAGAGAGTTCTATTTCTTCTTTCCGCTACACCATTTTGTTGAGGGGTTCCTGGTGCAGTCCACTGGGATGTAATCCCGTTATCTGACAAGTACTGCAAGAACTCGTTGCTGAGGTATTCCCCACCACGACCTGATCGTAGTGTCTTGATAGTCTTACAAAGCTTCTTTTCTACCTCAGTCCGGAATTCTTTGAATTTCTCAAAGCATTCAGACTTATGGCGAAGCAAATAGACATATCCGAATCTTGAGTAATCGTCAATGAATGTGGCGAAATACTCATAACCTCCACGAGCTTGCGTGGACATTGGTCCACATAAGTCAGAGTGAATCAATTGTAACACATCCTCTGCTCGAGACTGACTTGCCTTAAAAGGCCTGGTCGTCATCTTTCCTTCTATACAGGACTCACAGATTGGATGCGGTACCACTTGGAAGGAATCCAAGAGCCCATCGCATGCTAATCTTTTAATCCTCTTTAGATTGATGTGACCTAGTCTCAAGTGCCAGAGATATGTTTGATCCTCATCGGAAGAAAACTTTCTCTTTAAATGATTATTATTATTAGATGAGTTTGCAACATTCACGGAAGATTTATGCATACAATCAATGATATAGAGAGAGTCAATCAGTTTGCCATGACAGATAACACCGTTATTACCAATGATAGAAACTCCACTATCAAAAATAACTGAATATCCATCACAAAATAACTTGGAAACTGAAACTAAGTTCCGCCGAAAAACCGGCACATATAAAACATCTCTCAAAATCAGAACATTGTTTTCAAAACATAAAGTAAAATCTCCAATGGCTATTGTTGAGACTCGTTCTCCGCTGCCCATTGAGATGGTAATCTCGTCATGCTTCAGCTGCCTTGTCTGCCTGAACCCCTGCAAAGTATAACAAACATGGTCAGCAGCTCCAGTATCCACTACCCAAGAATGGGTAGAAACTGATGCTAAACATGTTTCCGTTATAAATGCACATGACGTACCTTGTCTACCCGTGCTAGGCACTAGACAATCTACTTCACTTCGCTTGCGTTTGCATGGCCTCGTGATAGCTTCTGCCTGATCAGCCTCTTCTAACCGCTTAAGCAATTCCTTTGCCTCAATCATAGTCTTATCAAAGACCTTCATGAATTGAGCAAATTCTGAAGCTTTCTGGTCAGATTCCCATCGTTCTAGTGCCAAGAGTAACTCTGGAAGAGTGTACTTGCACTTGGTACCAAGGGACTTGATGAAATCACCATAAGAATCAGAGAGAGAGTGCAGGACGATATTGACTTTAGCCCGACTAGTAATTCGTCCACCTCTCTTTCTGTACCTTCTCATGATTTCCATCATGCTGTCAAGATGCAGAGACAACGAACTCCCATCAGTCATCTTCTTGCAGACCAGGTCTTCCACAAGACTGTAACTGACAGTTCGTCTCACCTTCCCATATACCCTTATTAGATCCCTCCATATCTCAACAAAAGATTGGTACTGATCGTATTTGAGCCTTAGTTCTCTGGATAGAGTTTTCTTAATGAGAATGCGGGCAAACTCATCAGAGATCTTCCATCTTTCATAGAACAGTCGCTCATAACCAGTGCAATTCCAATACTTGGGAGATAAAGGATCCATATAGAGTATACGAGAATGATTTGCAATGTGGAGTATTTCCATGAAGCAAAACTTCCACTCAGGAAAATTCGGACCGGTTAAAGGATTTGATGTCAAGAGATAAATGATACGATGAATAGACATATCTGAAAACAATAAATTAAAACACCAATTAAAACATAGTCGCAGAACATTGAAACAATTAAATATTGAAACCTTATGATAAAGCAATATTAATGTTTCCTCCAATTTGCCCAAGTGTTACTATTGCAAGCCACACATGTGGACGTTTACAACAAAACACCTAACCAGACTGCGTCTTTCAGTTCCAGTCCTTTAATTCCAATCCATGCCCGGGTTCCTTAGACAAATGGAATTAATAATTGGAGACTAACTTAAGACCATATTATCCTACTGAGCAGGGACTTCACATATGAGTTATACTCTGGACAATATCTAAGCTAGCTTACCACCAAAGCCAACCCTCCCATATAAGGACACACCTGATCCCTTATAATAAGGTTGTCTCATTTAATTCAATCCCTAGAGAACTTATGAAAATTCAATACGCAAGCTACACATGTAGACGTTTACGCATGAACTACCACTTCTCACATGAAATAAATGTTTGTTTTAAGAAATCCTATCTATTAGAACTTATGAACAATAAATTAAGTAAGCTACACATGTAGACGTTTACCTAATAAATTATCCACTTCCAATAAAGGATCGCTTTGTGGAGGTCTTACTAAATTATGAGCTTAGTAATTTTTAGTTCATAAGGTTCAATTGCGTAGATTATTTTATGTAGCCATAATTATAACATTGCTAAAATTCTATCATGCAAAGCATGAACCCCGAATTTATAGTCATAATTAATTACATAAAATAAATCACATAGCATGCTTTAAAGCCGTAAATAAAAGCAGTAAATGTGCTCTCTATTATCTACAACATGCTGATATGCTGCGCAATTATTTTAAACACGTATATCATGCGAAGACAGATAATAAAACAAATAAAAATGTCCTCGTGGCCCCATGATACAAAAACAAAATAAATCTAACTATTACAAGTTGGAATTTATTTTACAGATCTTCGACTGGGCTCCCACTACTTGGACTGAGATCTTGATTTATTTTCTGAACTTGGGCCTCCAAGATTTGATCCATCAGAAAATTGGACAACTGGGCCAGTTAACGAGATCGCAGGCCTAGGCACACATTGCAAGCCCAATAGCCCGCGAGAACTCGGCCCGACGAGCCACCACCGGCGAAACACCATCGCCGGCGACCCGCCGTCGTCGTGAGGGTTCCCGGCATGCACAACAGCCATGCACGTAGGTGCATGGATGAAGTCCGCGATACCGCCTCCTCCGACCGTTGCCCGTTTCGCATGCCGCTGCCCCGGCTTGCCCTGACCGTCGCCCGAACCACCGTTCACTCTTCTTCTCTTCCGTTGGCCTCCGTGACTCACCGGAATCCCGCAAGGATCGAACCGGGGTTGCGCGAACCACACAAAAAACCCTAGGGTTTTTCGCGTCCGGCAGCACGCCCAGCCGCCGTCCCAGCCCGAGTCGCCGGTACCGAGACACCGCCACACCACTGGGTCGCGCCGCCGCCGTACGGGGAGTGCCCGCCCGCCGCCGCAAACGCGCGCAGGGCTGCGCAGGTGCTGGCGCGCGCGCGCGAACCCTAGGGTTCCGCCTTGCTACGCGCCCCCGTCGCGCCCTGACCGCCGTCGTCCGTGCCTCCTGCAGGCTCCTCGCCGCCCCGCGTCGCCGTCCCGTGATCCCCCGCACCATCGCCTGGCCGGATGTGGGCCGCACGACCGCTGCCCATCGCGCGCGCGCGCCGCGCGCTGAAACCCTAGGGTTTCCGCGCGGCTGCGCCGCCATCCGGGCCGCCGTGCGCCTGCGCCGACGTGCCTCTCGCCGCGCGTGACCGCCGTGCACGGCCTGCTGCCGTGCCGGCGCTGTCGTGCGCCGTCGTGCGGTCTTGCGTTCTTCGTGCTCTTCGTTCTTCGTGTTCTTCGTTCTTCGTTTTACAAATTTAATTTTTTTGAAAATAAAATTACATGGGATAATTCTAATTACAATCTAAAAATTCTAATCTAACCACGGATTTATCTCGTGGGTGAAAAATGAATCCATATAAATGGGCGGATTAACCCGAGGAACCACGAGGACGAAAAACATAAGATCAATCCATAAACCATCCATTGCATGCAATCAATAATAATAATCATGCATGTTCATAGGCAATATTATTTTTCCGATAGAGCCAATTAATTAAAACTGGTTCTGATACCAATTGAAGGGATTCGTGAACTGAATCACGAAGTCCGTTTGCCAAGGATCGTTGATTGGAATATCAAAAATAAATTGCTATGCCTATGAACAATCCTAGCATGCTCCTATATTATTATGCATAAGAAGGTTATGCGGAATACCTGGATTGAAGAACGATGAAGAACGCGTGCGCGGAGATGCCCTTTGATCTTTCCCACGCACCAAGATTTAATTTCCTAACTGATTGAGGAAATTAATCTTAAAGAAAATAATAATTATTTTCGAAAATAAGTGGAGAGAGAGAAGAAGAAATCCTCCTGATCTGATCTTCTGATCCGTATCCCAACTCGATCTGAAAATCAGGTGAAGATTATCTATCAGATTCTTTGCCCGGTTGAGAAGCAGAATTTCCTCCTCGTATCTCAAACTCAATCGATCACTACAGCTCCCAATGCTCTGGTTTGCTGTATGCAACTTGTGATCTTATGAGTAGTAGGTGTATTGAGTTATGAGGTACTGAGGCCTATTTATAGGAAATTCTAGGCTTCTATTGGGCTTGAGTTATCATGGGCCAGACCAGGGACCAGAATGCAAATAGCAAATAAGGCCTATCAATTAATTAATTCCCATATTCAACCCAGAATATAATTAATTAATTAATATTGATTCATGCCACCAGAGAATCAATACTGTCCTACCTATTTGCTACCACGTTTTGAGGAACGGGTTGCATTGGACTCGGTTTATCCCCACATTTAAGGTTACAGACATTCGTTAATTAATTTAAGCTCTGACAAGCTATTTAATTAATTAACATCTTTAATTCCTGAATCAATCCACTCAAACCTTTTCACTTATGCTTGAACTTAATAAGCCTGCAGGACTTTAGCATAACGAACCTTTTGAGCTGTTCAGGGAATGTCACCATCCTATACTGGATGTGGTTACCTAGTTCAGATACCAGACAGTCATACACAGATTGATATCACCCAAGACTGCAGAAGTACAGGTTCAACTAGAACCCTCTCTACAACTCAAAGTGATATACAATATATGTATACTTCTGTATCCTCATATAGGTTTAAGATTCCATCGAGTCATAAAGATCTAGATTCTTTTAATGTCAGATAAAAGAATCGATCTTGACTTAGGTCCTCATCAATGTGTACCCCACACCAGCATACCAAGTCATCCAAGATAAGATGCTTATCCGCATATGCTGCAGCCTACACCGACAGTTTATCCTGGAACTGTCTCAGCTGTGATGACTATTTATATCTTGCTAGGTCAAATGATCCATACGATCTTCCGTGATCTTCTACACACCGTATGATCTCCCTATCGACGAGATAAGAGGATAATTGTGTTTGCGACACATGTTTGTTAATTCAGACAGGAGATGAACATACAACAATTATGATTCCCAGTATATTAACCAATAAACCTTGTACATAATATACCAATCATAATGCTTTCAGTATATAAATCCATCACCTTTCGCAGTCATGCTCTATGGATTTTAGCTCAATTATTTATAAGAAAATGAGATTTCCATAACTTGCAAGGAAGGGTTGACAGATGAAGACTTATTTCCCCACCAATCAATCAAGATGCCAAAGAGAGAAAACATTGATGAAAAGAGTGAAAGCTGAAAAAGAAAAATATTTTAAATTTTATATGTTTAGATTTTTTGTATCTTTTCTTATTCAATATGAAAAATATTTTTAATCGAGCATTATCTTCAAGTTCCTTATTATGTTTAGGGGGAATATTTTTGGGCTATAGACTTAAGGAGAAGTCGGTTTTTTGTCAACAATCTGACAAGCTTGTAACCAAGTCCTTTTGCCATAATTGGTTTAGACTTCTCCAGAAAATGGGGAATAGTGAGTATGAGAAATCAGCAGCAATGATTTCTCTTAGGATGTTTTGGTGAGCTGAACCAATCATGGAATTAGTCAGTTTACTTGTGACCTGGGTAGAGAAATTTTATATTTAATTAATCGAGTTATAATTGATTAACAATTGCTCTATCCAAAAGACATCATTATAAAGACTAATTAGCCAGTTCCACGGAGAAGAAGATGTGTGTTAAGGCTTCAAAGAAGATCCACTCCGAGGACTAACACCAAATATAGCGAACAAACGTCGATGCCAACATGAAAATCTGGTATGGTTGCTTAAAATCTTTTCATTTTTTTTAACTTTGTACCTAATTGAGAAATATCTTCTTATTACCTCATCATTTAGAGTGGGGATATTTTATTTTTAGGGTAAATTGATCTAAAGGGGTGTGTTCTTAGAAAAAGCTTCTAGCAAGTTTTTGAGTTGGTTTCGAAAACATAAAAAAATGGAAATCTGTTAGGAATTACATTGTAATTGTCATTTTGTTTACGTTTTGATGTGTTAAATCGACCAATTATCAGTTAATTTCTATAAAACTAACAAGTCTCTTAACAAGTCTCTAGATGTAAGTTTAGCTAAAAAAACTTGTAATATCTTATATAGGATTATTGAGTTGTAACAGAAACTAGACATCTCATAGTTTGAGTTTTGAAGAAAACATCTATTGCATTGCTAAAGTGTCTAGAAACATGCAAATTGCCAGCTGAAAAGAATCATCAACCAATTTTTTCGAAGCAGAGAAGAAGAAACTGGCGAGACCAAACATTCAAAGAGACAAAGAAAATGTGTCACCCATAAGCCTTTAATGAGTTGACATGAAGACGGTGGATTCTACAAGTCTGCATCACTTAGAGATAAATACCAAGTTACATAGGAATCTACAAGTTTGGATTTCTAAGATGGGGAAGAAAAGAGTAGTGCTGACACAAGATAGAAAAGTCTACCTAACGTAGTTCTCTGTACAGTACTTCTAGAATGCATTTCTGCCTTTTATTATGTTTTGATGTGTGAAACAATATATAGAAACCACCAGTTTAGGTTGTCTCTAGATTGGCTCATGTTTGTGCAAAACATGTAATGTCCTGTATAGAATGTATATCGAGTTGTAACGGGGCTTATCAAGATAAACAGGTAATCTTCCAGTTTGATCTCGAAGAGTGATAGTAGAAACCGGCTACACTCATTGTACCAGTTTGGAAGTTACGCATGAAGGAAACTGGATGGCGTCTCCAAACCAGTTTCACTCAAGCCTATCACTGTCATACTCGGACACAAGAAGAACAAGTTATGTAGAATCTCATTAAAGACAAACTTTATAAATGGAGATTACTTAATGTATGAAGATCCTAGTACTGAACTAATTTGATTCCTCAAACTAATTGAGAATAGCCATTCTGACAGAACGTACAAAGTCAACATCCTATGTCAGAAAAGTAGGAGCAGGTGCAGTCTTTCTACTAAAGCGACCTATCCTCTGCAGAAGAGAGGCGTCGATTGGACATCTTTCAATATGTCTCTCAACCGCTACATTTTCAAACCTCTCACACTCTGTCTATAAATAGACAAAGTTTCCCAGAAGAGATGTTGCCAATTCTCCTAGTTCAACTATCTCATACACTAACAAGAACCGAATAACAACACTATGAATAATCAAGGTTTAACATTCGAGGATGAATTATTAGCTTACCGTGTGCCATTTTGGACACGAGACTTTCTAGCAAAAGTTTACTTCTTGGTATTCTTACTCTCCAAGTAAGAACACAGCACTCACAGTTGTTCTCCAAGTTGTGATTCTCATGGGCTTTTAGCCAAAAGGATCATTGATTCAAGGAAAAACTTAAAGTTCTTGAATCTTTTGAAGATGCGTGGTGTGCCCACACTTCGAATCTGAGCAATAAAGGAAGCAACGGCCTGGGCGAGTGAGCAAGTGGACTTGTGGGCACTTGCATTTATCAACTTTTGATAGATCGTGAAAACCCTTCTATTGCTAAACCTAGTATATTCCAAACTTATTGTTTGAAGAGAGGACGCTGGATACGAAAATAATTATGCATCATGCTCATACTGGCAGCTGAATTCTAGTCAGTTTCAATATAGATCAGGATCGCTGGGTTCTTATGTCCGAACATTTATAAATTCTTGTGTTCTAAGTGTTTTTCTAACTTTTCTCAAGAATTTAAAACTCAATACTATCTAAATCGTTGCAGTATATCTAAACATCAATTCTTTTAGAGACACAAATTGGTGAGTAACAACCATTTTGTGAAGTGCAAGTTTCTGTATTAAAATCTTCGCTGCATGTTCCATCACTCTAATCTCAGGACCAACAAGTAATGCAGCGCATAAAGCAGGCTACGTCAGAACTTCTCATTTGTTGAATTTGGATTTGTTTCAAACAACTAAATATCTATCTCCTCAAGTCTCACACCTATAAATAGAAATGCCAAGAAAAAGTTACCTTCTCTATAGAAGTTACAATCTACAAGCAGTCAAGCTGGAAGGCTCCAAAAGCTCTCATCACTCTCTATGTTTTTTATATATGAGTGTCTTAGCATCTTGCTAGAGGTATTTCCAGAGTTCTTAATTTCTAAATAAGAATTCGAGTAGAGTTTCTAATTCCTTAAGAAACTCTAGCAGAACACCACCCAACCAACCAACCTTTACGTTCTCGGAAGAACTAAACCATCCAGCCTGTTCTAACTAGTGGTTGCCTATGTGTTTGCACATCAAGCCGAAGAGAGCGAGTTTCCTATGAATTAGGAGAGATAACATATATCCGGTGGACGGAAGAGCTGCCCGTGACTACGATATATCATGTAACATCACCCTATAATGAGTTCTAGTGATTTCCAGCCTGCACGGTTGAAGAGTGGAAGTAGGGCATTTGACTTTGAACCAATATAAAAGTCCTTTCTCCTTTACTTGTTTTATTTTACCTTGCTTTGTTTTGATTTCTTTTCTTGTTTTGAAATCAAAAAACTTTCTATGTTTTTGGTATGTATTCTGCAAAATTGACGAAGTAAAAAATTGAAACTGACCAGAAATAGTCAATTCTGAGATTTGAAGTTTAGTACATTTAGGTTTATTTTTCATTCTTTTCTTATTTTGTTAATTAATTTAATTATTTTAGATTTATATTTTTAATTTAGATAATTATAAATATTTTATATCATAAAAAATGTAAATTAAATGCAAAAAAAAAATAATCTTCTTTCACGACAACGCCAACCACGTTCGAGAAGATCACACAAATATAATTTAGATCTATGAAAAAATAAGCAAAGATCAATGGTTGCACTTGATCAGATACCAAATAAAAAAATTAACTAAATCAATTCAATTTAACTTTTTTTGCATAAATAATATTGAACTAGCATGTATGAATATGATATACCTTTACTAATTGCTTTATTTTAGCAACTCTTTTGATCACTTAAGTTACAAATACCTATTACATAATGGAATTTCTTTGCTTTATGATTTTGTTTATTGACTCGATATAAACAAAAATGACCAACAACATATAAAATAAAACGGACACTGTAAAGAAAAATAATTTGATGAGTGTAGAAAGAAAACTAAAATAAAATCTTGAAATTCAGAAGGAAAAAAAAACCTTAAATGGAACAAAAGAAAAAATTTTAAGATATAACCCGACATACAGGAAAATTACCACAATCATACCATTCTTATTTATTATTTTCTCTGTCCCAATTTATTAGTCCCACTTTCCTTTTCGATCTGTCTCATTTATTAGTCTTATTTCTTAAAATGATAAACATTTTCACTCACCAATAAAATATTAATTCCACCACACTCACAAACATTGGTTACTGTACCATTTCACTTTGGGACTATTAATTTGGGACGGAGGTAGTATTATTTTTATTCTACAAATAATTATCAAATTTTAAAATAAAACAAAAATCAAATTATTAAAATTTTAAAAAAAAAGCTGCCTAATTTTCGACCAGTCGCTGGCGCGTGCACAAGTATGTGCGTGACTGATCACTGTTATTTCTAACAGATTAATTATAATAACAGCGGCAAATAAATTTGTAAACCCTAAGGTTATCGATCCAGGGGAATTGTGTGGGGAAACTATCCTATATACTAGCTATGATCCTAAGATTCATTGTTTGAGAGATCCAAAATCAGGGTTTTATAGAAGTAAAGAAAACAATGCAGAAAATTAAAGTAGTTTTGAAAGCAAATTTAAAGGAACACAGATTCTAGGGAAGAATTCTTATTATGGATGACATGTAGAAATCAATTAATTTAACAAGTGGAATACTGCAACAATGCTATATTTCCTTGTTTGGCAAATATAACCTAGATTACTAACTAGTGACTATCTCCGCTCGGTCTCAAAGTACACCAAATTAGTCAATCTGATAAGCAAATCAGTTCAATTCCTACATCTAGTATATCTGTTTGGATAGTGTAGATCGTATCATGTATTCCTATTCCCACTATTAATATTCACCTCTCGGTCCTTCTATCAATAGCTAGACATCTAAATTAATCGTCACCTCTCGGTCCTTGAATTAATCTAGAATT
>JAPKLW010000259.1:225970-276264 GCA_026898455.1 Plectranthus barbatus | reverse complement strand
ATAGTAGAAAATAATATAGATAAGCGAGTAAAATAATGAGCTTATCAGTGACTCCTGTTGTGTAGCCCCAATACACCTACAAGAACCATTTCTTTTGTAAGAGCATCCACTACAATATCAAACATTACTACCTCCACATGTGACTCCTGTTGTGTATGGGCCCACCACACCTACAAGAACCATTTCTTCTGTAATAAGAGCATCCACTACAATACCAAACATTACTACCTCCACATGTGTGCCATGTCAGCAACTACATCTACTTTAAATTATTTCAAATTTTATTCCACTATCATACTACCTCACTTTTAACTATTTATAAGTCCCACATGTCATAACTACTATACATACATACATACATACATACATACATATATATATATATATATATTAATATAATCAAATCAATTAATTCATTTGATTAAATAATACTTACAAAATTAATAACTTGTTTGCCATTGTATCAAATATAATTAAAATTTAGATTTTGGAAATTAATTGATTCATTAAATAATAGAATACAATTAATTAAATTTAATACAAATATAACAATTGAAAAACGACTACATTTTATTGAAAAATACATTAATACACGATACAACACATAAACATAAGATAACATGATTAAACATAAACTAACAAAATCAAACAAGAATAACCTGAGCTGACTTGTTTAAACGAACCAGTGCTTGCGTTATTTATACTTCCGATGCATACACAAAACCTTCCGCTGCACATATTGCACTCTGATTTTGGGACCAACAAGTGGTATCACGCGCCAAGGTTCTTATAGACTACGGTTGTGTTGGGTCACTTAGGACCGGATCTCTGTTTTTTGTGCTTGGTTCAATTTTTCTGCACTTGGTTTTCTGTTTTGTGTGTTTTAAGGTTTATAGAGATGACTCAGATCACGAAACTTCCAAAGTACTCATCAGAAGATTTTAAGATATGGAAGAAATGTTCGTTGATCATGCTGAAGAATGTCCATCCAGAAATAACAGAGGTTCTATCTACCGAACCTATAAGGATGACTAAGGTGAATACTCAGCTCGGAGGAGCAGAATGTTAGGAGATAGTGAAGAAGCCCTATGCGGAGTGGACAAACGACGACAAAATTCGCTTTCAGCTGGATACAGTGGCCATGGAGCTTATCATACAATCCTTACCAGCGCCATTGGTTGTTGAAGCCTTAGAGCACAACAACACCAAGAAGATGTGGGAATTTCTTGGCTCACTTAGTCAAGAAACAGCCAGCTCAGATGAAGCGAAATACGCTTCAAAACTGTGTGGATAACTATGAATCTTTCCAAATGCTTCCTAGTGAAAATGGCAAATCTATGGAAGCTAGATTCAATGCTATTATCTGCGAGCTGAAAAACTTGGGGAGAACATATGAAGTTTCCAATATGAATGCAAAAATTCTCTCCTAGATTCCCATGGAAGATTGGTTCGTCAAAGCTACCAGCCTAAAGGAGAAGGACCTCTCCCAGATGATGACCAAGGAAGTGTTCGCCCAGCTCCAAGACCACGAATGGAATATCCAAATGGCGAACATGAATGAAGCAGTGCGAAGTGTTAGCACACATCTAGAAGGAGATGCTGCCTTTTTCGCAAAAGGGAGTTCAATAGAAGGCCTCAAAAGCCTTACCAAGATGACAGATCTTCCAGACTGACGTCTACATCCAAGTCAGCACCAACACCTTCCTACCAGAAAAAGGAGGAAGAGAGCTCAATTGAAGAGCTTGAGGAGAAAATGAAAAAGCTGACTAGACCTCTTGAGATAGCCAAATCCAAGAAGGAAGGTTCACAATCCAGTGAACTGAAGTTCAGCGACAGACCTCCCAAAGGTTGTTTCGAGTGCAACTCTCCAGACCACCTCAAGTACGAGTGCCCACTAGTTTCCAAGGAGGAAAGGGAGCGCTTGAAGAGGGTGTTCGAAAAGAAATCCTCCAGAGCAGTTGCTAAGGCCATGCTTACCAGAACTGAGTTGCCTGACATCTCAGACAATGATGAATGATACTACACGTCATGGAGGCTGAAAGGAACTGAGTCCTTAGGTATTTGTTACACAAGATCTAACGAACTAACTCTCAATGCTTATTCAGATTCAGATTTTGGAGGATGCAGAATCGATAATAAGAGCACAAGTTTAACATGTAAGTTCTTAGGTCATAAGCTTGTAAGTTAGTTCAGCAAGAAACAACACTCAGTTGCCACGTCTACAACTAAAGCTGAGTATGATGCTGCTGCAAGCTGTTGTGCTCAAGTGCTTTAGATCAATCAACAATTGTTTGACAATGATGTAGAAACTCGGTGTGTGGCAATCTATTGTGATACAGCAGTGCCATGTGTATCCCAAAGAACCCAGTTCATCACTCTCGAACAAAGCACATCGACATGAGGCACCACTTCATCAGAGATCATGTCAAAAAGAAAGATGTTTAATAGAGTATATCCGAACTTACATCAACTAGCTGACATCTTCACCAAACCCCTCCCAGAGACCAGATTCAAGGAGCTTTGCTAAAAACTGGGTCTACTGGAAGTTGATGAAGTCCTTATTGGAGAAGAGTAATAGTAAAATTGAGTCCAAGTTCTCAGTTTTCAAACTCGATGCTCCACTCAGTCTACTAAGAGGACTCATCAAAGCATCCGAATAGTAGAAACTTACCTTCATTCAAACTGACGAATGAAGAGGCACTCAGTTTCTGGTTCATACTTAGAAGATCTCAAAAGACGGATGTGGAATTAAACTGAGTACCAACTCTTAGTTTAGAAACTGACTATCAAGTTAGTTCCTAGAATTTCGAAAGGCAGGATTTGGAATTCCAAAGGCGATCACCATAGTTAAATCGCAATTAATGCGTATCTTACATCGATGAACCAGATTTTGACACGTGGAAAATTCTCCTTACCACATCGCTCGAATCAAATTTGAATCACGCATCACGAGGCCATGAATCTCAATCGTCGCTGAAGATCTGAAGATCGAAAAGTCACAAGGTACACCTACCTCATTTAAAATGACCTTTCGCTCTGCTATAAAATTTTTAAAGGGTAAACTGACTTGTTGATGACAATCTCTTTTTGTCCAACAAAGGTCTTCATTCTTCAAATGTTGAACTTACACAATCCAGTGTAATCAGCAAGCTTCTATCTCCCCTTCTTAAGATTTAATTGCTCTAAACTAACAAGAAAATCAATCGAGCAATATCTCTCCAAGTTTATAAGGAGAACATCTTAAGTAAAAAACCCAAATTAAAGGGGAACTTTTCTGAGTTTATGAGACACATTGTCAAAACTGTAAAAACTCTAAAGTTACCCTTACCTCATCGGCTTAGGTTCCAGATGGCTTTGACCACACCAAAAAGGGGGAAATTGTTAGGATTCTATTTAGAGAATTCCTTCCTTACTTTTAATGTTTTGGTGGGTCAAAGAATATAAGCCATCTTAGTCAGTTTTTCCAGTTTTTAGAGTTCTAAACTTGTAATCCTTGTATAGGAAAGAATTGAGTTGTAATAGAACTTAGGATGAAGACCTAGCAAAAGAGAATGCTCGAGAACTGACTATCAGTATGCCTAGCCTTGACCTAAAACTGTGTTGGAGCACTCAGTTGAAGGTCCAACCATAGTGACAAAGAGAAGTCAGTATGATGGTTATCCCGAACTGACTAAGGAGAAGTCAGTTCAAGGGATTTCCCCACTGATAAGGAGAAATCAGTATGAGGGCGTTTTCCATACTCACTATGGTTAGTCAGTATGAGGGTTTACCATACTGACCCTGGGAAGTCAGTATGAGGGAAAAGTTGTGCTGACTTTTAATAGTCAGTATCAGAGCCTCTACCTTTAAAGAATGAGCTTTTCAAAGATATTGAAGCTCAGTCGGACTCAGGCATTCATATGCCCAAGTCAATACGAGGTTAACCAAAAACTGTGATCCCTCAGACTGAGAAGAAGTACGACAGAAAGTTAGTGTAATGTACACTGACGCTGCATAGCAAAAAGGAGACCTAAGGCATGGGCTACAATTGGACAATATAATAATTAAGTCTAACGTCTGAATTTATGTGTCTAACGGATAGATTTTCAAATTGCCATAGATCCTCCTCTTTATAAAGGCCTGACCCTCCAACCTTAATAGGTTACCTGAATAGAATTCAAAATCTGATAAGTCTTAAGAAGACGAGGGCAAAAGTTCAGGCCATCTCTCTGCCAAAAACTCTCTGAGTTTCCGTGTTCTCTAACATGAGACTTGAGTCTCCGACTCAAGTTCCCCATCGTGCTATCTTCTCCAAGCACGAGGCTGAAGCTTTAAGCTAAGGCTCTTCTTGGTGACTATATCTTTCTGAGATACCTTCACAACAGTCAGTTCTCTAGGCTGGGACTCTGATTCTCATAAGCGTATGCCAACCACTTGTGTTCTAGGAAGAACCTCTAAACATCCAACCATTCTGAGAAGAATTAGTAAAAATTCACGTACCAGGAAGGAGGTTGCGGGGTGCGTCCCCACTTCAACCTTAAGGCTGAATCAACAAGGAGTTCCTAGGCGAGTGCCATAGCTGACCGGAGGATGAAGGAGCCACGGACTGTGTATAGATCGTAAAGAGGCTTGTATTTACTTAGTGAATTATCCAGACCTTGGGTCTGAAGAGTGGATGTAGGATATTAAAATCTAAACCATTATAAATTTTTGTGTCTAACTTTACTACTTTCCTTATACTTGCTCTGTTTTTCTGTTTCACAAACTGACTACTTGAGCCTACAATACTTGTCCAAGTATTGAAGAATATAAACTGTGAAACTGATTTAAGATGGAACAAAGACTTAAGTTTAAACTGACTACAAACAAAACTGACTCTGGCCTATTTAAATGAACCAGTGCTTGTGTTATTTGTACTTCCGCTGCATACACAAAACCTTCTGTTGCACATATTGCACTCTGATTTCGGGACCAACACACCTAAATAAAGTCTCACTAGAAAACACTTCAACAATGAAACCTCAACAAAAATATAGCATTCAAAACAACCATTCTCATCCAAACCTCTTTCCACCAAACTTTCCACAATCCAAAAATCTATACATATCAACAATATTCCATTAGCACCACAAACATTCCACAACCATTCATCAACAAAACGGATGAAAGAATAAAATCATGTAACTTCACTTCAAAATCCATCCATAAAAAAAAGTAAACCAATCAACATCCATCCACATCCAAAGATATAGAGCATAATACAACCCAATTGAATTATCAAATGTAATCAATCCAAAATCCACCCAACAACTAAAGTGCAAGGTAGAATAAGATGCTAGGTAGTAAGAGAGGAGAAAAGTAAATCGAAGCATTGGCAACCAGCACATCTCCCCAAACTTAATCAAGTGAGACTAAATTTGTCAAATAGGTGGATGGTGCTCCATCACTTCACTCGATCCTGTGGTGATCTGTCACGATGGTAGAGGTAAGGCAGTGGCAAGCGGCGATGCAACTCTCTAAAATCTCCATGTATATCATCTAATCTCCGGTCGATTCCCTCAAAGCGAGAAGCTATGACAGCCTGCTCGGCATAGTAGCACGGTCTAGAATGCAGTGAAGTCCCTCTGCATAGCAGCCATCATGACATCAAGACCTTGCATAGAAAGAGATAAGGACTCAACCGTATGAGTGGTCCTCTGCATCATAGAAACAATCTACCGCTGCCAATCCTCGACGGGTGGTGCTTGTGAACTAGTTCTTGCTCCCTCTGCTCCTTGCTGCTGTTTTTCGGCCAACCTATTAAGAGAAGTAAATAATACATCCCGAGACAAGATGCCAACAAAATCCCTGTGATCCTCGGAGTCCATCAACCAGTTAGACAAATCCTCCAAATCGTCCACCGTGGTCAACCCAAATTAGGCAAATTAATCACTCTATCTCCAAATTTGTAATAGAAGCCCCTATGGAGATAAGGTACCAAAAATTTCCCAGCAACAAGTGAAGCAATATCCAAGGGCAAATCAGGGGCAAATGAACCAGTTAAAGGAATACATGCTGAAAAATAGGAGTAAGCATTCCCCCTCCACAAAGGGAAGGGTTTTTCAAACCTTGTACCCGACTATACGCATCCATCACAACACCCTCCATTGAGAACATCAATCCATTCATCATGGCATATAACATGTTCATTTCACAAAATAACACATTCCTAGATTCATATCTTCCACAAACGAACCCCCTACCAACTTATGAATGTATCTAACAATAGGATTCTCAATCAATGAAGCTTTTGCAGATTTAATGTGAAAAACACCCTGAGCTTTAATCCCCAAAATAGATTAAAAAAAACAGCCAAATTCACTTCATCAAGAAAAACTCGGAATCCTCATCACAATCATAAATTGCATCAAGTTCTTGCCTAGGAAGAATATGTTCCCGGACTCTAACCTTGAATGCCATAGAAATAGGAATTCTCCCGGCGCCCTTCAGCACTGTAATAGTAGACATGAACTCTTTTGTAAGGTCCATATACACCGGCCACATCTCGGTCACGTAACTTTCCCAACGAAGGCTTGTGAATAAGTTCAATACATCTTCCCAAAGCCCCAAAGCTTCCAAAGTCTCCTTGCAAGGATACCGCGTGCCCACAATTTGCTTCCCCATCACAATTTTGTAACGGGCAAATTCCTCATCAGTGAAGTTGGTGGGGCGACGGCTTGCAGAGGAAGATTGACTCCCTTTTAGCCTTCTTGCTAGCCATGACAACAAATCAAGGTTGAGACTTAAACAAAATGAATGGGTTAGGCAAGAATTTGAATTTTAGAAGTGAAAATTTCGGCAGAAATGAATTTGGGGCGAGATGAGTCCTAATTATAGGCAAAAATCTGCGCCCAGCTCGACCGAACCCACTACAGGTGGGCCAAAATTTCTCAGACCCAGCCAAATTTTTGAAAAATCCCGGTCCATACCGATTGAACCCGAGCCAACATATGGCTAGGTTCGGTTGGTATTTGGCTCTGTCCGTATAATTTCTGGATTCTTGCTCGAGCTCGACCGAACTCGGGGGGGTAACACATGCCCGAGTTCGGTCAATCCTAGACGGGTTGGGGCAATATTTTTCAAGTCGGGGCCAAATTCCTCTTTGTTTTCCAGCCCCCGACTCTTTTTCATCCAAACTCTCATCATCAAGACCACAAAATCATCCCCCAAACTCATTTTTTCGAAGAACCAAACACCATAATCTGCAAAAACATCATAAAATCAATCATCCCCAAATCTAATCTTCATTTCTACCTAAAGCACTTGAACCAAAAAAAAATCAAACAAACCAAACATTTATTTTTATTAGTCAATTTGTCTTCCTACATATTCTTTTATTTGGTGAATCGATTCGTGGTTTTGAGTTTATGAAAGTTATTAAATTTTGTTTTGAAATTTCATGTATCAGTTCATTGTTACAATTATACTTTTTTCATATTTATGTGAATTCGTTTCATCTGTTCTCAAATATGGTGCAATGGAGTAAAATTTTGATGTTTGTTATAATTATAATGACTTTCATTTTTATGTGAATTCACTTCATTGTATCTCAAATATGGTGCATTAAAGTAAAATTTTAATGTGTGTTACAATTATGTTTCTCTCTCATTTTTGTGTGAATTTGTTTCATCTTATGTCAAATATTGTGCATTAAAATAAAATTTTGTGTATCAATTGTGTTTAAAAATTTATTTTAGCTAATGTTCATTTTATATAGAAAGTTGTTCATCTCTTACATGATATATTCATCATTATATGTTTTTTTTTTTCAGGTATTGTATCATAATTATATTGAGAAGTTGGATGATGGCATCATTAAATGTAACTATTTAGTATTGAAGATGTTTGAAGAAATTTGTAGTGCACCGGTTCTTCAAACCGATCAAGTGTTACCTCAAATTGTTGTTTGTTGAAACTAGAGGGAGTGTGCAATTTTGAGATTTTTTGACCATATTTCTATTACAATTTTATTTTGTCATTTATGCGTAGTGCATTTCTTAATTGGTTATATTACATATATATCTTTAAAAATGAATTTTCATGTGTTTGCTACAATGATGTATACTGTAAATTTTAAGTTTATACTTCATATTTAAGGAACTAAAATGAATATTATACAAGATATATTTCAACAATGTAATGATAAATTGCACGTAAGATGATAAAAATGGCCTCAATAAAGGTAAATGAACAAAAAATGCAGAGTTTTTGTCATTTAATGGAATAAGTTGTAGTTAAAATGTAGGTTGCTGATTTTCGTTCATTGTACAAAATGACAAAGTACAGTTATATTGAATTCATTTTATAATGAACAACAATTGTGATAAAATAAAAAATAACTAAGATAAAATGAAGAATAACTAAGATAAAATGCATATTACATATAACATCAAAATTCACATCAAATTTTTATGACGAGTAACAATAAATGAATTATAAATAAGATAATATGAATAATAGCTAAGATAAAATGAATGTTATAAAATAAAACTAAAATTACAAATTTGCCCATTAATGAACAAAAAAAGGATAAAATGTTGCATTTTTCAGTCAATTTGGATCATTAATTGAGGTAAATCAGTGATCGTAATTTATTCTCATTTCTCATGTTTAGGTTCACTCTCACAAGTTCAGCCGCTATATACAGACATGGCATGCGACCTAGATGTTTGAGGTCATCGCAACTACTGGTCTAAGCGGATTATGGGCCTCCCAGGGCGAGCTAGGCACCAAAACTTTTTATTTATTAAAAATTATAATTTATAAATTTTTTTTAGCTATTAATATTTATATATTTCAAATAAATAAATTTAATTCGACTAAAAATTTCCTATGTCCTATCTAAATATCCGATTAGTGTCTAATGAATTTTAGAAACAAGGCGTTAATATGTGACATGCAAATGCCATTATGGAAAGAACAGAGTTGTTGGTCCCAATATCATAGTTAGTTAAAGTGCAGTGAAAGTCTTTTAAAGTTGGGTCCTCCAAACTGTTGATTAAGGCACCAACTTGGGTTGAGAAATATGGTTGTTATATTAGCGAGTTATATATAACTTAGACAGACTCAGTAATATATTACAATACTTGATGTGTTTTAAATCCAATGCAAAAATGTAAATAAAGAAGTAAATAATACCAAGAATTTATAGAGGTTCGGACAAAATTGTCCTGTGTACTCTTCAGATGCACGCAGTCTGGAATTTATGAAGTTGGGGATTACAAAGATGTTGACGCTCTGTTGCTAGCTGGTGAAAGCCCATGTCCGTCATTGCACTAGCTTACTCGCCAAGTCCTTCGCTCTCATTCGCTTCTTCAGGCCTAGAGTGAGGACACACCTTGCAGCCTCCAAGTTGGACGTGAGAGTTTGAGTTCTTCTTGATAACATCAAGTTGGTGGCATAAAACCGTGATAGTTGCCCCTAGAGAAGTTAAAACTCCAAGATATTTTCTTACTTATAAAGTAAGAAAATTGAAGTAGTTTCTTCTAAATGCGCAGAGCCTCGTGTTTAAGAAGAAAAACGGAAAGTTGATAGAATCAGCCTGAAAGCTATTAGATCTCGAAGTTGGTAGCTTTAAATAATGACAGAATTCTCAAAAGATTGTAAGATAGCAATATGTAGAATTTGTGGAATCGGTAATCTTCTGAAGTGGATTGTAGCCTCTATTTATAGCGCTCCTTGAAATGTTTGAATTCATAGTCATTTGGAGACATTGTGAGATAAAAGGAACGCTTAAAATCGATGTCTCACTTTTTCTGACTTGTCGTGTCCTTTTTGTTAGAGTAGGTGAACTTTTACTATTTTCTTCAGAACGGCTCTTTTAGCTAGTCCAATGAATGTTTGTTGATCTTGAACAAGCTATCTAGTAACTTAAACTTTAAGATCCTTGTTTGTCCTGGCTTGCTTGTGTCTCTTCTAGGGAGTTGAGAGACGTCTTTCAGGTGACAAATGCTTCTAAGCTCCTTCATGGTGATCCACCAACTGGTAATGACGTGTCAACCACCTCCTCCAAAGACGTTTTGTTGGTAAAAGACTTTTCCAACAAATCTCCTAAAGCTTGTAGTCAGCTTCTATTACAACTCAATAATTCATATACAGGACATTATAAGTATGAGCTAACCTTGCTTGAGACACTATATCTAGTGGTATGTCTGACTCATCAAAGCAATATATAAGGAAGTAATTTCTAACAAAAATTTTTAAAAGAGTCGTGTGGTGTTGTTGCACCAAATTGTATGTAATGAAAGAGGTTTACAATCACAAATTTATGCATAGTATGTTAAGGTTTTTTCTGAATGTGTTTATTTTTCTTACCCAATTTCAATAAAACCAAATATTTGGTTGGTTATTGATAACTATCTCATGAGAGTTATATTTATGCATTTAAATTAATAAATTCGAGTCATTTGAGTCTTGTTTGAGTTCAATTAGGTTTAAATAAACATGTTTATGCACGAGTAGTGTTTAGAGGAATAGTGTTTGCAAAATTTACTCTTTCGTGTCTAATTTAGCATAAAATAATACAGGAAAAATATCAAGTGCAAATCCCAAAAGAGAGTGAACATGCTGAGCCAAGATGCTGGATGCATGTTATAGCATGGTGGCCATTTCAGTGAGAGAAAGTCGGGGAGAGAGAAAGATTCAAATGGGCCACCTGCACATTGCTGACATGAGCAAGCAGATGCTGAGCTGGGAAACTAAAACACCTGAAATTGTAGCCACTTAAGCAGGGATAATTAAGGCATTGTAGAGTTAATTGTGGAAACCTAGAAAGATATTTTCTAGAAGTTTGAGCAGCATATAAAAGGGGACAAAAGCTCATTTTGAAGGGGTGCGATAATTTACAGAGAAAAATACAACAAAGAATTACAGAGGAAGGAAGGTTGAGCACCAAGGAAGGAGCTGGACAGTGACTGAAGGAGGAATTCCGAGGGTACTAGCTTGGGATTGAAGGAATTCAACCCTTTTAGCAACTTCTAGTTTACATTTCATTTGTTTTTAGCATCCAAGTTCCAGATGTAATGTATCTATGGAGAGTGAATTCAACAGCAAAAGAGTTTAGAGGTTGAATCGTGTTGGTTTGTAAGTCTAGTTTTATTTAAAGTTGTCTCAATCTTTTTGTAAAATTTCTTCAAGGGAGTGGACCGAGAACGAATTTGGATATTTTATTGCTTTCGATTTTGCTGTGTAAATATTTTTATCATAGTGAAATATGTTTTTGCTGTAAAGCTCTTCCGAGTTTGAAAATAAAACTCTAAAACTCGTGAAAAAAATATTTCTATGTATGTTTAAGTTTTCCCTTGCATGCTAGATTTTGAATGTTTTAAATTTTGTCTAATCTAATAGTTTAACATTACTCTCACAGATAATTCCACTGTATTGAGGTGTTCAATATTACTATGTTATTATTAAACTTGGATACTGAATCCTTTCAGTATTCATATAGAAGAGTTTTTAAATAAAGGTTATGAGATCAATCATCTCTTCTCCATTTCCTAAAAAAAATATTTAGCTGCCGTATGGCGCGATGAACGCTACTTTTCTTTGTGTACATTTTTTAAAATATTTAGACTAGATAGCATTTTATTCCAAATCGTATTTTTACATCGATCATTTAAATAAATCGGAAATTCATTTCCGAGATGATAATATCTCAACGACGAACTTCATATCGTGCGATAGTATAAGCTACTCCATTTATGATGTGACATTTTATTTGCATAATAGAACTTCACAGCTGCTTGATAGAGATCATTCTTTCATGAAGCACGTGTTTTCTCAAACCAGGAATGTGAATTTCTTGAAAATATTTTTTCCAATTTATTTCTTTTATATCAATCCCGAAGTTGATCTGCTCTTCCTTCGACATTTCCGACAGCAGATTTTGGGTGTTGCCGGAATGAAACCTGCCACTCAATATATTAAAGTTAAACAAGTTAAATAAGACTTAATTTTATGGGAAAAAAAAATTTCAATTAAGGGGCAGTCGTTTTAGCAGCTGTATCATTATTTCCTATGTTTCTAATTTTTTGGGATATTGCTTTTCAATACTCCAAGTTGCTAACAATAGTCGTTTGACTTTTTAAAACTACTACAGAGTTAGTCTTTCCTAAAAGGATTGCCTATCATTTATTATTGTGACACATTTAATGAATTTAATGAAACGATGCTGACTGTATGTAAATAATTTTACTACACATATTTACCAAGGAAAAAGTACTTAAAATAACAAATATCATTGTCAGCACAACCCAATTTTCTAGTGTTATAACTTTGAGTTTTGAAATTTTAACAATTATATCTTGATATCACATGAAAGTCATTGAAATTTTTATTTCCTATCTTGTACTTCAAAAGAGTTTTCTATGACTTTAAGGTAACGAAATTATGATAGAATGATATAGTAGTTAAAAATTTCAAATGTTGATAATTCCAATTTAGGTAAAAGTTAGAAGTTGGGCGGCAATTGCTAACAATTAGAGGGTGCAGCCTCTAGATGTACTAGTTTGTGCTCTTCGTACGGCATATATTCATTGTTATTTATATTTTGTCATAAATAAATCAATATAAGTTATTTTAAATTATTTTTAATGTTAAACATAATACTAATCTTATACAATAAATAAGCACTATCAGATACTTTGATAGTTTTATGCTTATACCATACTCTCTCGGTTCCATTTATTAATCAAAATACTATATTACAATTTTTTTCAAATTATATTTAGGGAGGTAAACCTTTTTAACTGGGTTAGCTTCTATACTTTTATCTCATTCTTGAAATGGTAATTTTTAGCTTATATAATAATACGTCTATCTCATTCAAATGAAACTGTTAAAATAAAATATAAAATGGAGTGATATGTCTTACTTACAAGTTACAGCATATTATTTGCTCAATATAAATATAACTTCTAAAATAAAAGTACAATTTCAATTAATTAATATTGTAGCTGGCTAGCAGCCGCACAATATAGTTTATGAGAAATTAATGTGCAATTAAATGGTAATAGTTCGATTTTTTTTTTTTTCAAAAACTTAGCATATAGACGAGTTCAATATGAAATCCACCAATTCATAATTCACATCATAAATATCATGATAGAAAATTTAAATAAATTGAAAAAATGCACGAAGAGATGTATGACAATATCTTAAATTTCCCTCATTATTCTTTGAGGTGGTGAAATTGCTTCATCCAAATTTGACCTAATTCCGAATTGCACGAGCAATAGGTCTTACATGAGTGAAATACGTATTTTTGGACCAAAGAATTTCAACCACACGTACGAAACAATACCCAACACAGTGTAGAACACAACATATATTGTCGATTCACGACCTAAAATATAGTTTGATTATCGATTCACGACCTAAAAATGAATTCTTAATTCAGGACCTAAAAGATAATAAAATTCTCAATCCAGATTTATATAAAGATGATAAAGATAATTTTGAGGTCCTGAATTGAAAATTTATTTTTTGGGTCCTTAATTAATTATTAAATTATGTTCTAATGCTGAATTGACAATAGTACTCAATAGATAAACATAATGATGTAAGGGTTAAAAAAATCCAAAATCCCCCAGAGAAAAAAGAATGAACATATGCATTAGATCTAAAAAAAAATGAATGATTGATATACAAGTAAGCAACAATAAAATAAAATCTAGCAATATGTTAATCAATCAACTCCTAAACCACAATCATGCAACCTATTATGTTGCTTTGATTGTATTTTTGTTGTTGTTTTATTATATATCAATCATTTATTTTTTTTAGATTTAATGGATATAATTCATTTTTTTTTTCAACCTGATCTCATCTCTAATGATGTAAATATATATTCACGTACCTCCCTTGGTAGAATCCAGCAAATTCGTACAGCTTGCACAATTGCTCAGCATATGAAACGTTTGCCTTAAGTTGCCTCTGCAGCCTCGGATTTTTGGCGTCTCCATCTTTGATCCCAATGCGTCTAGATATTTCTTCTCGTGTATAATTTGAGAAATCATCAAAATTATTGAAATATTTGATTCTTGCAACGTTGTCGTAGTAACAAATTTTGGAAAAATTCTCCAACTTCACGAGAGGATCTGAACTGAAATATTCGTAAACATAGTCGAAAAATTCTCTATGAAGTAAAGGGTTCACAACACTTGATGCAATCTGGTACACAAATAATTCTGGTTTCTGCATATGCCCGTGCTTTGCGATTGCAGCAATTGTTGCATTAGCAACCATGTCCAATGGAATCTGTATATAGTCATCAATTTTAATAATGTATATAGTCAGCTGCGTATTTCTATTACCAAAAATAAAAATAAGAAGGGAAATATTTAAATAAATTGATGAAATTATACAATGATTGATAAATTTGATTAGTATTTAGTAGTGACTGCAGATTGAGTGACGAACGCACGTAAAGGTTAAGGATAGTCGGGCTTAGACTACCTACTATCATGACTTCAACAACCCAATTCAATTTTCACTCACTACAATAACTTTCAACAACCTGAAATCTATTTTATTTTTATGTATTATTTATATTAATTTGAATTCAATTTTATAAATCTACAAAATATAGAAAAATAAAAATTTAAGAAGTAATGCAAGAAAAATAATATATTTGATTTGTTTGTTAAAATAAATTTTTACAATTTAAAATTGAATTACATAATATATGATGGTCCAACCAAAAGCTGCCAAGTGGCAGCTCTTGATTGGACCATAATTAAATTGCAGGGAGGTGCACAAGCTATTGGGTGGTTGTTATTTTTTTTAATTTCTTTCAACCACTCATCCCACAACCCATAACAATCTACCACAGTGGATAGCTTTATGCTCGAATACTTTTACTATAAAACATTGAATTGATTGTATATCTCAATTAATAGAATTGCAGCTACAATTTTTACACAGAGTTCCGAACCAATACCTTTACTATCCTGATTGTAAAAATTGTGTTTGGCGGGCATTACCCAAACCCAAAACTAGCTAATCCGCTACATTTCACGGTTTCGAATTATTTGGTACATACACGGCCTAGGCCACATAGTACCACCTAGTCAACCCAGGTGCGATTTTTAAATTTTTTTTTATATAAAAATAATTGTAATTTTATTATTTTATTATTATTATTTATATAATTAAAGAATAAAAAATAATGAATTAATTATCGATTAATTACCGCCGAGAAATTTTGTAAAAATTCTTAGCAATTTTACAACCTTGTTTATTGTTACAGTTTTTGATTGTTCGAGAGGTAGGCCAACCCTCTACCTCTATCCCACATGGGACCACACAGTTGTGCCAGAAAATTGGTAGTTTCCACTTTCCCATAGCAAAGAACTAGGCTTAATAGCCAAATCTTTTATATTTGTACAAAAATAGGTAATGGTATTTTCAACGATTAATAATTTGTGTGATAGTAAGTTTTGTATGTATCTTACATCGATAAATATATAGAAAAATAAATTGGAGGACATATCGATGCCTTACATCAAATCAACTTTATTTTGCTACAATTAAATATTACTTCATATGTCTCGTCTGAATTGTTACACTTACTAAACAGTGCGCTAATTCGCATTGGACGGTGGTAGAACCTCTCTATGGTAACTTTTAAAAAGTTTATATTTGCTAGTAAACTGAGTTTGTATCTTGATCCAAATGATTTTACAAAATTATTATCAAATCCATGCAAAACAAATTATAACAATTAAATTTTGCAGCATGAATATATATTGGAAAATATTGTTATTTATTTTGTAGAAGTGAAAATATCTTCCTTGTGACCAAAAGACCATGAGTTTGAATTATAATTTTTTTTGGGACATAATGAATTGCTTTTACAAAAATAATTTGTTATACTTACAATATCCATGGCGGTATTAGGATCGCCAAGATAAGCAGGAAGTTGCCCTTTGCCGTACGAGATTATTACTGGATCGTACATCCTGAAAATTGTCAAACAATTTAAGAAAACGTTGTTGATTGAAAACTTTGAGACACGTTTACATTTTGTTTATTAATTGGAAAGCATATAATTGGATAACTCTAGGAGAAATTACGAAGTAAATTAATAGTGTTCCTCACGCTTACTGTCGCTTAAAAGAAAACTGTGAATTTGTCATATGAATATAAGATAATAATAATAGCATTACACTTCGAATTTGATATATATGAAAAACTAGGTATCTTTTTTTCAAAAAAGATTTTAATTATATATCGATAGAGTAAATGGAGAAATCTCAGCGATGAGGTTTGAAACACAAAGCCCTTGCTATATCAAATTGGAATGTGATGCATAATTGTAAAACTCGTTAGATATTTTTTTTTTTTTAAAGAAAAAACTAGATAACTTAACTTTTAGGTTGTTTTCATTGGTTACCTAATTCTAATTGTGAAGCGCATAGACTAATTAGGTGTGGCACAATGACATTTAGAAGCCGAGTAGTCTGAATATGTGTTATATATATAAAGACATTTTTATAGTTTTTTCATGAGACCTTAGGCCAATTTTTACAATGCCGATGTTTGTATTGAGCCTCAAATGATACGATAGATCTTTTAGTTAGAAGATTTTCTTTTACTTGGAAGTTGCAAGCCCTTGATTAACTTAATTAAAAACCTGTACTTAAAACTTACTCGACCTCGCAGGAATTATATAAGCATTTGTATTTAGTTCATTTATATATTAGAATTGTTAAAAAAGGAAAAGTGTTGGAAATTGGGCTAACATGTAACAAGTTTTACAACTATAGTTTTAATATTTATCCATGTCAAAATTTTATATGATCAACTCCACATATCTACCTGAATCCTTCTATCCATCCAGAAAAATGTCCTCTGTAGCAACTCTCTATCACCGAAGGCCGAATGATAAGAACTGGTAGATCTTCACTTATTTCATGAACCACCATTTCTGCCATGGCTTTGCTCATGTGATATGCATTGTGCCATCCATATAATCTCGCCCTGTTTATACAAAACACAAATGATATGATTAAAGATCCATCAACTTCTCTTTCGTGTTGCGATAGTATTAAAGCGCATCTCATTTTAATTATAGACAATTTGTAGATGAAGAAAAGGGCATAACCTCTCCATTCCAAGCTTTTTCATATTCTTTGTCATCTCATAGTTGGAGGTACATGTGCTTGATTTCAATGACAAAGCTACTTCATTATCTATATCAAGACGAGGAATTGAAGATGTGTCATTTCTTCTGTTTTCTCCCTTTATCAGTGGAGTTTCTAATATTACTCCTTCCTTTTGTCCATTCACATACGCTGCAAATAATATGCATGCATGCTCATTAAATAGACTGGTAATCAAATAAAACATAAATAATTAGTAATAAATAATGAAGTAATTTTGTATCTTTCAATTTTCTCAAGAATTTCTGCATACCTGACGAAATATGAACAAGAACTTCGAGGTTTTTGCAGGATTTAGCAAAAGCGATTACTGCTTGAGGGCCCTTCACGTTGGTGTGAAGCAACAAATCATACCTGTTAGATATTTTTAATTCATAAAGTTAGTTTAGCTGTCCAAATATCTGATTTAATCCTCCAATGAGGAACAAAATATTTTTTTTTGCCAACTTTATTAGCATTATAAATTATAAAAATGATGTATATTGATGATATTATGGGTAACAATATATATTATGACATTCTATATGGAGAAATAATTAGTGGATTAGTTGGCATAATACATAGCTTTTCTATGTTGCTCCTGAAAATTAACTTCATCTCAAAGTGAAATGAAAAATGATAGAGTAGCCATTATAGAAAATCTCAATGCTAGAGAATTCTTGAGATATTATATATTTGAAGATGTATTTAAATATGGAATAGTCTCAATATCTATTTAAATATGGAAAAGATGCTCTGTGTATCACTTCTCTAAATTTGTGAGATCATTTATGATTGGGTTTTTGATTTCCTTATAAATACCCCTACTACCATTGTAGTTTATCACACATTTTCCCAATGTAATAAATTTTTTACCTCACTTTAATTCACAACAAAACTAACCTCTCATTCAACGTAGTAATGGCGGCTGATTCAATAATCACATTAACATCTTCTACTATTGCTCGAGCAGAATCAGGATCCATGCCTAAGTTCGGCTCAAAAATATTACCAACAACTGGTATCAGCTTCTCCCTTATTAGTTCTTCATAATATTTTCCATAGCTTCGTCGAAGACATCCAAATAATTCTGAGTTTATCAGCTAACAGAAGATAATATATGGTATTAGCAAAAATTATTGCTATTGAAGATGAAAAAAACTTTTTTAAAAAATAAATTGCAAACTTACTTCCTTTGCCAATCTATCCATGGCTGCTTCAAGACCTTCTCCTCTCACTAGTACGTAGATCTTCCCCACCGATGTCGATCGTAATATAGTTTCCACCAGAACTAAAAAATAAAATTATCTAAATTAAACGTACGTTCTAAAAATATTAAAGAAATATAATACATAATTACTCGTGCCGAAAAGAAGAAGACCTATTTAATTAATTGGGACGGAGGGGTATTAATTATTAAAATAATTAAGCATGATGTATTCAAGCATTAATTAAAATACGTTACAACAAACACAATATATTCTAATCATAATAGGTATAGGAAAAAAAATCCCAGCATCATAAACAAGTTGTGATATGAATCATAAGTGTAGATTTATTTTCGAGGTAATCAAATTTTAAATTTTATCACTGAATTTACTCCATGTATAACCACCTTTTCCAAGAAGACCAGTTCCACCAGTGACCAAAATGTTTTTGCCTTGGAAATAATTGGCAATCCCTATGGATTTTGTGACGGCTGCATTGGTGGTGGTACTTTGGCATAATATATTTCTATTTTTCTGGATTTTATTTCGATAGTTTTGTATTCTGGGTATCCTCCCAATCGGAGGGCATGTAAATGTGCTACTTAGCAACATTTTCAACTGGCTGATTTAATGTGTGTGGAGAGATTGTTTGAGATTTTGCTTCGATTTATTTCTTTATTTATAATTGCAAATCGATTAATCTCGCATTAATTTAATTATGCACTATTCCCTCACTCATAGGGTAGAAATTAAAATGATTAAAATGTGAAGAATATGATTCGTTGCTAATTAAGGCATACGAACATGTCTATAGAATACTCGGTGCAGTAATGTAAGGATTTAATTTTTACCAAAGAATTATAGGTTTGAGAATCCCTGAAAACGTATGGGTTATGTTTTTAATAAAATGCATTTCAATTAAAATAACAATTTTAAAGAAAATCGAGTAATTAGTAAGAATATGAAACTAAGTTCAACCATTTGTTTTACGATTTGAAAGTTTGAGATTTATTTTTATTCGAATAGTTAGTTTTTTAACATTTTCCCAAATTATTTATAATTTCATATATCAATTACACAACATTGTAACATGACGTTGGAGAGTAGTGGTTAAAATATTTTATTTGTGATCAATTAATCATGAATATAAGAATATGAAATGACATCCCTTCCCATTTAAATTGTGTAGTATTGTTATATATTATGGTGTGAAAATAAATATCACATTTCAATCATTTTGAAGATGTTAGACATTTGTGATGTTAAACTTTTCCAAAGTTTAACATCAATGTCTAACATATCTTTTGTTAATGTTATACTTTCTCTCTGCTACTTATGAAATTGGTTATAACTAAATTCCTATTTTTTAGGAAAATATCTTTTGACTCCAATTTCGTGTATATATCTGTTCCTATTTTTCAGGGAAGCGTCCCCACGACTTAACCACTGCCTACGTGAGTTTGTAAGCGGCTTCGTGGATTTTATTCATCAAGCAAGTGGACGTGGGAAGATCTCAAAAACACACGACTGAATGAGTGAGGACGTGGGTTCTGAGATCGTGCGCTCCAAGGAAGAATAAAAGGAAGATCAAGGCTTGAAGACTTTGTGCGATCGAACTACAGTCTCTGAAAGAAGTCTTCAGACTTACAATCTTCCACCCTTACTAATCTCAGTTTTTCGAATATTTCCTTCATAGTGTAGAGGCAATCACCGGAGAGTGAATCCTAAGATTGAGGAAGCACTGTTGAGGAACGTTAGCTTAGGTTAGTAAATCTTGTAATAAAATATTCTCTAAGGAGTGAACTTAGAGGATATTTGTATTGTTTTTGTGTTTTGTTTCCTGTGTAAAAACTTGTTTTTACTAGTGAAATATTTTGCCATGAGGCAGTCTGGGTTTTAGAAATAAATCCCAGACAAAATTGATCCGCAGTGCACATTTTTTATATTCAAATATTTGTTACACTTTGCTCACACTCTAACATTAACAAACATTTTGGTAAATTCGGGCACTACATTCCATCAATTGGTACCCAGAGCCTTTACTTGACGGACTAAGTATCTGTTCCTGAGTGCAGTTTACCATAATGGATTCTTCAAGTTCAGCTTGTAGACCACCAGTACTGGAGAGTGATGGAAGCAATTATTCAATGTGGAAATCTCGTATGAGGATCTACATAAAATCCATTGATGAACGTGCATGGGTTGCAGTTCTGGATGGATGGTCTCCACCAAGGAGGACGATCCCTGATCCAGAAGATGCTACACAGACAACAACAGAACTTAAACCAGAGAATCAATGGACAGCTGAAGAACGTCTGATCTCAAATTGTAATGCAAAGGCATTAAATGCTATCTTTGTTTTTGTTGATGTTCCCTGTTTCAGGTTAATATCCAGTTGTGCTGAAGCCAGAGAAGCATGGCTTATTCTCCAAGGAAAATGTGAAGGGACGGTTGCTGTCAGGAGAACTAAGATGAGACTTCTCACCAACAGATTTGAGAATCTCAGAATGCAAGAGGAGGAAACCATCTCTGGATACTATGAACGACTTGCAGCAATAGCAAATGAAGCTCAGGCTTTGGGAGAACCCATTAGCAACAATAGGCAGGTGAGTAAGTTGGACGTTGATGCTCTGGAAATTTCAGAATTGGTGAGCATTCTTACCACTTTTGAGATGAATCTAATAGAGCAAAGACATGAGTATCGGGGAAAAAGTATTGCTTTTCATGCCGGAAAATTTGTGAAAACTGTGAACTCACCATGTACTCCCAGAATCACATTTCTTGAAGATGACTCTGAAGAGGAACTGATAGATGAGGACAGTGCCAGCCTTGCACTACTAACAAAGAAGTTTAACAAACTTGTTCGTTCCATGAAGAAGGATTCCAAAGAAACAGACTTCAGGAGAAGGTCTGCTCCAAATTTATCCACATCAAATTTCTTAGGAAACTCTTCTGGCTCTTCAGGGTTTCCAAAAAGACTCAGAGATAGCACATCCAAGAAAGGTAAAAGAATTGCCACTGAAAAGTCAAACATTGACAATGTTAAATGTCATGGATGTTCTGGACTTGGACACTATGCAAATGAGTGTCCTACCGTCTTAAGAAGAAAGAAACTGAGTTTCAGTACCACCCTGAGTGATGATTCTGAATCTGAAGAGGAATCTGAGGAACAAGAACAAGTGGTTCTATTTGTTCGAATTGAAGAACTGGAGGAAGGAGAAGTCAACATGGAGGTTGATGAAGAATCTGAAACAAGTGAAATGGAAGAAGACGTAGTTGATCACTATCTGCCTTTGGAGAATGTTACAAACTGGTATAATCACTCTGAAAATTTTTCTGAATCTTCTAACTTTACTGCTAATCTACCACAGGTTGATCAAGTTCCGAAATATGCCACCTCACCCAAGGAGATGGAACTTATTGCTACATACTTCAACATTGTTGATAAAAAGTGTGAAGAGCAAACTGCCGAAATTGGTAAACTAAAGGAAGAAAACTTGTCATTGAGAAGGCAGCTGGTTCGAATGGAAGCATTGCTCACTCGTAAAGACCTAGAAGTTCAGAATCTCAAAGAAAAGGTAAAAGAGGATAATATCGTTTTTGACAGGATAAATAAAGGTAAAGGATCTCTGGATGAAATATTAGCCACTAAAACCTCAGATGGTAGTGGCCTAGGGTATGATAAACTTCATTATGCTTATCCTACACTTTTTCACTCTGAAAATAACACTGTGAAATTTTGTAAATCTGAAACCTCTGCTGTCAAGTCTAACATGTCTGAGTCTAACATTTATAACTCTAACATGTCTGAACGAAACATGCATGAGAAAGGTAAGTCTAAAATGTATGTGTGTCATTACTGCAATAGATCGGGTCATATTAAACCTTTTTGCAGAATGAGAATTGCTGATGAAAACAGAAAAGTTGGTAAGAAAAACAAGAAGGAATTCTGTAATGTTTTTTATACTTCTCTAAAGTCTAACATGGCAGGAACGTGGTATTTTGATAGTGGCTGTTCAAGGCATATGACTGGTGATAAATCTTGTCTAACTGACTTTTCTGAACTGAATGGAGGATCGGTGACCTATGGAGGTGGTGCAAAAGGAAAGATATCTGGGAAAGGAACTCTGAATGTTCCAGAATTTCCCAAACTTAAGCAAGTTCTGTTTGTTGAAGGCCTCACTGCTAATCTCATTAGCATTAGCCAACTGTGTGACGATGGCATGATTGTTAAATTTGATAAAGATGTGTGTGAAGTATATGATCAATCTAACAAGTGTGTTATGTTTGGTAGCAGGACAAATGATAATTGTTATCAAGCCAACCAAGAAGAGAAGTGCTTAATCAGCAAACCAGATGAATCAGAACTTTGGCATCAGAAGTTAGGACATGCAAATGTCAGAAGTATTCAAAAACTCTTGAAGTATGAGGCAGTGAAAGGTTTACCTTATTTAAAGTTCAACATTGACAAGGTCTGTGGAGACTGTCAGGGAGGTAAACAAACAAAATCCACACATCCTATTTTGAATATTATTAACACTAATGGATGTTTTGAGTTACTTCATATGGACCTAATGGGGCCTATTGAAGTTGATAGTCTTGGTGGAAAAACATATGTGCTTGTTTGTACAGATGATTTCTCCAGGTATACCTGGGTTGAGTTCATGCGCGAGAAGTCTGAAACTTTTGAGCTTTTCAGAAAGTTGTACAGACGTTTCAGAAAGATGTATCAAGCCGAAGTTGTTAGAATCAGAACAGACCATGGTAGAGAATTTGAGAATGAAGATTTCTCAAATTTCTGCATCAAGAAAGGAATCACTCAAGAGTTCTTTGCTCCTAAAACTCCACAGCAAAACGGAGTGGCTGAACGGAAAAATCGAACCATTCAGGAGATGGTCAGGGTTATGCTCAACTCAAAACATCTGTCAAAGAAACTGTGGGCTGAAGCGGCTAATACAGCTTGTCATCTGATCAACCGAGTGTACTTGCGTCCGAGAAGTGCAATGACTCCCTACGAGCTGTTAAATGGAAAGAAGCCAAATCTGAATTATCTTCATGTCTTTGGATGTATCTGTTACATTCTAAATGACCGGGATTATCTCAGCAAACTTGATGCAAGAAGTAACAAAGGATTATTCTTGGGTTACTCAACTAATAGTCGTGCTTACAGAGTTTATAATCTTAAAACTCAAACCATTCAGGAATCCACTAATGTCGTGTTTGATGATGAAGGTTCTTTAAGAAACAAAGATGATCAACTTGATACATCACACCTGATTGAAGAAGAACCTGAGATCTCAGACTCAACTGATGTTAATGTTAGACCCTCTTCAAGTCTAACATCTCCCCAGGAGTCTGACTCTGACAGAGAAGAAAATGGGTTTCTTCAAGACACAAGTAGAAGAGAACCCCCTTTGCATGTCAAGAAGAATCATCCTACATCACAGGTGATTGGAAACATTTCTGACGGTGTTCAAACCAGGAGAAAGCCACCAGTGAACTACAAAGAAATGGTGAAACTTGTCTGTATGTCTTCTAAATTTAATCTTCTTCATACTAGTTGTTATCTGTCTCTCACTGAACCTAGAACTGTCTCTGAAGCACTTAAAGATGAGCACTGGAGTAGATCCATGCAGGAAGAGTTAAACCAATTTGTTGCTAATGATGTTTGGACTCTTGTTCCTAGACCTGCTAACAAGAATATTATAGGAACTAAATGGATATTTAAAAATAAAACTGATGAAAAAGGAAATGTAGTTAGGAATAAGTCTAGACTTGTAGCACAAGGTTATACTCAAGTAGAGGGGATTGATTTTGATGAAACGTTTGCCCCTGTTGCTAGGCTTGAGTCTATACGAATTTTGATTGCCGTTGCTTGTGCAGCCAATTTTGCTCTTTTTCAAATGGATGTTAAAAGTGCTTTTTTAAATGGGATTCTTAATGATGAAGCATTTGTTGAACAGCCTAAAGGCTTTGTTGATCCTCACAAACCTGATTTTGTCTTTAAACTAAAAAAGGCTTTGTATGGACTAAAACAGGCACCTAGGGCCTGGTATGAAAGACTAACAGATTTCCTGTTACAGATAAACTTTGTTAGAGGAAATGCAGATAAAACTTTGTTCATCAAACATGAGGGAAAGGAATTCATCATCGCACAAATCTATGTCGATGACATAGTGTTTGGTGCTACAAATTCCAAACTTGTAGACAGTTTTGTAAAGAGTATGTCGGATACTTTTGAAATGAGCATGGTTGGTGAACTAAGCTACTTTTAGGGGTTACAGATTAAGCAGACTCAGAATGGTGTCCATATTTCTCAGAGTAAGTACGCAGGTAATTTAGTTAAGAAATTTGGACTTGACTCTGCTAAACATCTCAGAACTCCCAAGGGAACAAGCTGTCACCTTAGCAAAGACTCAGACGGTGTTGATGTTGAACCTACACTATACAGGGGAATGATTGGTAGCCTTCTCTATCTTACTGCTAGTAGACCTGATATTCTTTTCAGTGTAGGGGTTTGTGCAAGATACCAAGCTGAACCTAAAGAATCTCATCTTAAAGCTGTTAAACGTATTATTAGATATATTTCTGGAACTACTAATATGGGATTATGGTATACCAAGTCCTCAAACTTTGACATTACAGGATACTGTGATGCTGACTGGCCTGGAGACGTGGATGATAGAAAGAGCACCAGTAGAGGATGTTACCTGATAGGTTCAAACATAGTTGCTTGGGCGAAAAAAACAAAATTGCATCTCTTTATCTACAGCTGAGGCAGAGTATATTTCAGCAGCAAGTAGTTGTACACAACTATTGTGGATGAAACAAATGATAAGTGACTATGGTATTGAATCTGAATCCCTAACTCTTTTCTGTGATAACTCAAGTGCAATTGAAATTTCAAAGAACCCTGTTCAGCATTCACGAACGAAACATATTGATATTAGGCATCACTTCATTCATGATTTAGTGGATAAGAATCTCGTGTATCTGAAATATATACCTACTAGAGATCAAATAGCTGACATTTTTACCAAGGCTTTGGATTTTGAAAGATATGCTTTTCTTTGAAATGCCCTGGGAATGTGCAATTCCCCTCAGTAATAATTTAAATCTTTGTGCCTGTTAGAGTTTGTACATGTTGTTGTTAGAGTTTGTTTCTTTTTTTTGTGATTTATTTTTGTCATGTTATAAAGTCAGAAGCACAAGAGTAAGGCTTCAGACTATAAAACGTGATTGTTTTTATCATTGCTAAAATCATAAAAAGTACTGTGAGTTGAACGTTGTTAGAACACAACTCATGTGGAAAATTTTTAAAATAAAGCAATGTTCCTTTTGTCAACTAGTACTAGAGGTTGGAGTTGATTAGGCACACAACCTCTGTGGAAGGATGTTGAAAAATTCACAATGTGTAACTCTAACAATAACCTTGTTAAACTCTTAATTAAACAGGTTGTTTTTGTTTTCTTTATTACTGTAGGTCGTTGCTATTTCTCAGGAATTTTCTTTCTCTCTCCAAATCTTTCATTATCTAAATATTTGGTTTCAGTTATTTGATCGTATCTAGGTTTGTTTACATTTGAAACTCAAAAATTCTTATCCCTTAATTTTCGAATTTGAAGTGAGCTAAATTGAAATTGTTAGTTCTAAAAATCTGGGCAGGGCTTCCTTGTTTTTCGCACCACACCATTTGAATATTTTATTTATATATTGCTTTCCTTTCTTTTCTACTCACGTCACCTCACAAAACAAAACCCTTTCGACTCCCTTCTCTATAGTGTGTGTGTATCTTTCGATTGTTTTTGTGGTCTCTCTTTCTCTCGTTTTTCAGATTATCATGGTAGAAAAATTTCAAGAGCTTCTAAAGGCTGTCCTCAGTTCCGGCGATCTTCAGGCCTTGCAAAACTCCATCTCCAAAGCCCTTGCCGAACAGCAAGCCACACCCTCTCAAACTTCATCTCCAATTTCTTTTTCTACTGATATGTCTGATTCCTTGAAAACACTCTCGGCTTCATCTTCACAAATTCTTCCTGAAAAACCTACTGAGAACCCGACTGAATCACTCACCGAAAACCCTACTGTTGTCACTCAACCTGCCCTGAATCAGATACTTCAACAATCCCAGAAATACCTTCTCAACCTCAAATTGGTTCAACCCCTGACCCAATTCCTAACTTACCCTCTGAACCTGTGGTTGAAAAAATACCATCTCCGCTGCCTGAAAATCAAGAAAAATCTGATCCACAACCTTCCGCAATCTCTGATCCAAAACCTACTGAGTCTGACAAATCCCCTGTCAGAGATGATCGTACTGAGGCAGATATTCTCTTTGACAAAGAAATCGATGAAATTCTTCGAGAGCCTCCGATCGCTCAAATCTTTCCCGGAGAGTCAGAAAACCCTATCTACCCAGAAAATCCCGGAGATCTGCGCGCCATTGCTGAAGGACTCAAAGCTATAGGTATACCTCCCTTTCCAACTCGAAGGTCTGGACGTTTGTTTCAGGATAATGTTGATCGATCAAAGAAGGACAGACCAAGGCGAGGGCGTGGTGGTCCCATTAGACAGTCACAGAGGACTCTGAAAGATTCTGCTCATGTGCCAAGTCCAGCAGATGACCTCCCTCCATCCAAACCAGAAAAGTCTAACATCAACATATCCGATGAAGATGGACTCTCAGATGACACAGCTTCTGATGAAAACTACAAAATGGACCCTCGAGAGATGGTTGAGAGTTCAGAAGATGACAGTGATTCCCCTGTTCCTGAAAAGAAAGTGAAGAGACCGGGAAAGAAGATCCCCCTAAGTGCTGCTGAGAGGAGGAGGAAAGAAAAGACCGAGGAAACCTCATCTACAAGTCAGAAACCAAAACCGTCCAAGAAAAGATCTCCATCTGCTTCCGAAGCTGCTGAAACTCTTCAGACGTTAAAAAAGACCAAGAGGCACCAATCTGGATCCACTTCTGCTACACCAGGGAAAGGTACCCCTACACCTACTCCTTATGACAGTGATTTAGAAGTGAAAAAGGCCTACAGTCAAACATTCTATCACTATGGTGCTAAATCTATTTTAGAGTCTATCATGAATAGGAACTTTAAGATTGAGAGGAACATGGATGTTGAACACTTTAAGAAATATGGGGTAGATATTCTTCTTCATCGTAGGGGTTTGTTAAAGTCTGTCTCTGAAATGGATGGTTTTGAAACTGAGCTAGTTTATGAGTTTTATGCTAACATCATCAAAGAAGAAGCATGTGTGAAAGGACGAAAGAAGTTTGGGAAGTCTTATGTCCGGAAGACAATCATTAGCTTTGATCCAGCAACCATCAATGTCTTCCTTGGTCTACCTAACTGTTCAGTCCAAGAGCCCTCTCCAGCTGATGAACGACGTATGGTGGAAGTGATCACTGGAGGAGAAATGAAAAGATGGCCGAGTAAGGGATTAGCAGGATCTAATCTGACTTATAAACATGCGGCTCTATTCAAAATCAGTCTGCACAACTGGACTCCAACCAAAAAATGCTACCCTGGTTACAAAAGAACAAGCCTTCCTGATTTATCGTATTGCCAAAGGTCTCCCTTTCAATCTAGGAGATATTATTTTTGCTAACATCTGCAGGGCTGTTCTTAAAGCTGATGGGTCACTTCTTCCACATCCCTGTCTCATCTATGGACTGATCATGCAACATGGAGTTTCTGACCAAGGTGGTGATCTAATTGCTGATGCAAAGCTGTTGGTGTTTGAGCAGACTCTAACACGCACAGGTGGTCGGGTCAAGGATCTCCCATACATTGCCAGCGACGATGAAATGAAGGATGCTGCTCCTCCAAGTCCCAGTGCTGCTCCAAGCTCCCTGGATCTTCATACTGCTTTACAGGGACTTACCACCATCATCACTCAGCTCAACTCTCTTTCTGCGTCACTTCTGGAGATTCATGGTACTCTTTCTGCTACCATTCAGGGGGAGAGCAAACCTGGTGGTAAAGATGAGGTGGATGAGGAGGACGAAGAAGAATGAAGGGGCTTTCCGGATTTCCTTACTTATGTTTATGTTTTTTAAATTTGGACAAGTTGTTTAAGCGTTTGCTTTGCTTTCAGTACTCTAAGTTTTTGGATACTCTTTAACTCAGGGGGAGTTTGTTTTACCTCTGAAGTTTTAATTCAGTTGGTCTTTTATTCTGATTTGCTTTGGTTGATCCATATTTTCCTTATGGTTTTTTGGTTGATCCATATTTTTTCTTTTATGTGCTGTGGATGATCCACTGATCTAAGTTTGAATACTTTATCATGGCTGAACCATGAATTTGTTTGATCTGAGGAATGGCAGCAAAAAAGTCTAACATTAAAGGGGAGATTGAAGATGTTAGACATTTGTGATGTTAAACTTTTCCAAAGTTTAACATCAATGTCTAACATATCTTTTGTTAATGTTATACTTTCTCTCTGCTACTTATGAAATTGGTTATAACTAAATTCCTATTTTTTAGGAAAATATCTTTTGACTCCAATTTCGTGTATATATCTGTTCCTATTTTTCAGGGAAGCATCCCCACGACTTAACCACTGCCTACGTGAGTTTGTAAGCGGCTTCGTGGATTTTATTCATCAAGCAAGTGGACGTGGGAAGATCTCAAAAACACACGACTGAATGAGTGAGGACGTGGGTTCTGAGATCGTGCGCTCCAAGGAAGAATAAAAGGAAGATCAAGGCTTGAAGACTTTGTGCGATCGAACTACAGTCTGTGAAAGAAGTCTTCAGACTTACAATCTTCCACCCTTACTAATCTCAGTTTTTCGAATATTTCCTTCATAGTGTAGAGGCAATCACCGGAGAGTGAATCCTAAGATTGAGGAAGCACTGTTGAGGAACGTTAGCTTAGGTTAGTAAGTCTTGTAATCAAATATTCTCTAAGGAGTGAACTTAGAGGATATTTGTATTGTTTTTGTGTTTTGTTTCCTGTGTAAAAACTTGTTTTTACTAGTGAAATATTTTGCCATGAGGCAGTCTGGGTTTTAGAAATAAATCCCAAACAAAATTGATCCGCTGTGCACATTTTTTATATTAAAATATTTGTTACACTTTGCTCACACTCTAACATTAACAAACATTTTGGTAAATTCGGGCACTACATTCCATCACATTTGAATTATTATAAAGTATAGTGTGTTATTATATATATATATCACATCAAAATACTATGAGTTATTTTATTATGTATCATACTGACGACACAATATATTAGTATCATGTGAACTATTTGCTTATACATTGAGAATAAAAAATAATTTTGGGAAAATTTTTGGGATGTGCTCTACGCTTCACGTGAATACAAAACCGTGGATATCAAAATTACTATTATACCCAAATAATGTAGCATGTTTCATTAGATAATGTACAGAATTTTTTTGCGAGCAATTGATGTCAAATTTTCGGGGTTTCGTTTCCAAATTACATCAAGATCGTCCAAATTTTATTTTTTCTCTCTTCTAAAATTTTTATAAAACTTGAAATAATTAAAACTCACTCATTTTAAATTATTTTTTAACATATTATATATAAAATTAAAAATAATTTAATTTCCTTTCAAACGAAATCCCTATTGCATATGTTCGAAATAATATATTCGTAGTGAAACTAAATAATGTAATGGTTAAAAATAAATAATGTAGCATAATGCAAATGATAACGTAATGATATATTAAAAGTAATGTAACATTATTAAGGTAATAAAGAGAATTAGATAATGCAAATCCATGAAGATAAATAATGCAACATAATATGAAGAATAATGTAATGACATATTATGTTGCACTGTCTATATTCATCGCTCTGGATTATCTAATTATTCTTATTATTATTATTACAGTATTACATTATCATTGGTATTATGTTACCTTATTTAGTTTTAGTTATTGCATTATTTAATTTTAGTACAATTATCTTATTCTGAACATATGCAATAGTAATTTCATTTGAAAGGTAATTAAATTATCTTTAATATGATATATAATGTGCTATGAATGTTACATTATCTACAAGAAATAAGCTGCATTATTTATTTACAATTTCAATATTATATCAAAGCCTCGAGTTATATTTGAAAAATTAAATAAAAACACGCTATAAAAGATAATGTAGTAGATAAAGAATAAATAATGCATCAACTACCTGGTTAAAAACTACAACTCAAAAAATGAAGGATGTGAGGTCAAACAATTCCATGGATACTTCTTTTGTACTCATTATATATCACGTCTGTGTCCAACTTCCGCGACCTGCATGCCTCCATTCTTCCCAATTATCGGTGATCGAACTGCACCTTGTCACCACAACCACCATCACTATTGGAAATAAAATAAAATCCTAATGGGAGGAGAATATTCCTAATCGTTCATGAGGGAAGAAGATGATCGGAGTTTTATCACCGAACATGAAAGAAGAAACAAAAAAAAATGGAGATAAGAGGAGCATTTTCTCTCTCTCTCTCCTAAAAAAACTAAACAACAAATCAACGAAAAAAATTAACGTGGATAAAAATTGTTATGAAAATAAATCATTGTAATAAAAAAGGGATTCATTTAAGACATGATTAGATTTAAATTATAACTGTTAATTATACCATTACCAAATAATCCTTGCTAACCGAATAAGAAGGAAACTAAAATCCAAAATGCAGATTTTTACATTTAATTTGAACCCCAAGATCAGAAAAAATAAAGGCTAAAATTTGATCTCATATAATATATGAGAGCTAGGTAACATATAATTACAATTCTCTCTCTCTCTATATATAGAGTGGTGATCATATGTTACCCACCTCCCATATATTATATATGGTCAACTCTCAGCCATCAATTATTTAAATCCTACTGTCTATATTAGGTTTATTTATTTTTTACTTTGACTTTCATTTTTTTTTCAAAACATGTGTTAAGGTGTTATGAGTAATTTTAAATTAGGCAGTTACACTCATACTTTAATTATCTATTTTTTTTATCATGATCTTTCTCATATCAATTCTTTTTCTTCGCTTCTCATTTGTTTTTGTTTTTGTATCAATTTCAAAGTTTTTTTTTTCTTTGCTTCTAATTTTCTTCTCATGGATTTCAATCATTGCCTTTTTTTTCCATTGACGCAATTCATAATCTCTACATAGAGTTATTCGGCAGAGTTATATTATTATCTCACTATAATCTTGGTTTCATATAAATTTTTCACGTCAATTATTTGCAATGGCTATTCATATAAAATCATGATCAAAGAAAGTTTTTCATTCATCCTCGAGTTCTTTTTCCTTTTATGTTATTGTAAATGTTTAAAATTGGGAACACACGCGGCGGTGGTGATGGTGGCAAGGTGCAGCGCGGTTGTCGACAGTCAGGAGGAAAGGCATTGCAGTTGTTATAGACATTGATAATGTAATACACAGGCGACGCATAATGTACCACTCAAGTGACAAATAATGTACCACTTAGGCCACGTTTTATCTATATAATAATACATTGCGTTATGCTTTTGTTGCAATCCATTTTTGTTGCCCATTTTTGCACCGTTGTTACAGGCATGAATAATGTAATACACAGGCGTCACATAATGTACCACTCAGGCCCCGTTTTATCTATATAATGCACTACGTTCTGTTTTTGTTGCGATCCATTTTTATTGCCCATTTTTGCATGTTGTTGCAGAATGAATAATGTAATACACATGCTATAAATAATGTATCACTCAGGCGACACGTAATATACCACGCCGACAACATTTTATATGTATAATGCACTATGTTATTTTTTTTATCATGCAATCACAAAGAAAAAGACATGAATAATGTAATGCACAAGCGACACATAATGTACCACTCAAGCGACACATAATGTACCACTAAGGCCTCATTTAATCTTTATAATGCATTGCGTTCTATTTTTGTTGCGACATATTTTTGTTGCCCATTTTTACACCGTTGTTACAGACATAAATAATATAATACACAAGCGACATATAATATACCACTTAGACACCTTTTTTTTATAAAATGCAACCGAAACAGTGAAATCAAGATTATTCTCAATTTTTTATACAAACAACATCGAAATCAGGTAAATATAATATGTCATTACATTATTCTCCATATTATGGTACATCATTTTGTTTTAGCTATTACATTATTTAGTTTTAATGCGATTATCTTATTCGGAACATATGTAATAGAGATTGCGTTTGAAAAAGAATTAAATTATCTTTGATTTGATATATAATATGTGAAAAAATAATTCAAATTGAGTGAGTTATGATTATTTAAAGTTTTATAAGAATTCTAGAGGAGAGAGAGAAAATGGGAATGTGTGTTTCACGCTAATTACAAAATTATAGATATGAAAATTACTATTATACCCAAATATTATAGCATGTTTCATTAGATAATGCACCGAATTTTTTTGTTTTCAAATTAAATCTAGATCGTCCAAATTTAAATCTAATGGTTGGATTTTGGCCTCATATAACATAGGGGATATGGGTAACCATATAATGCATCCCTATATATATATATAGGGTAGTGATTAGGGGATAATAGGATTTCCCATGCTAAATGAGAAAAGATCTCAGCCGTTTAAAATCTCAATCGACGACACAGATTAAGCCCGTCCCTTCCAATTTTCGATGCATATTTTGCACATACTCAATGCATAAAAGGGCAAAAATGTAAAAAATATGTTTTCAAGAATTTCATTTCGTGCAGTTCATAAAACATAACATGCATACGTTCAATGTAAAAAATGCAATATTTTAGGCATAAAACTGTAACATATAATCGATGCAAAAAATGCACTCAATATGAATACAAAAATGCATATGCTTTAGAATAAAAGTGCATTTTATTCAAGTTAATAATGCATCATTTGATGCGAAAAATGTAAATATTTAGGAACATTTTTTATGCGTAATTGATGCATTTTTTATCCTGAACGTAAATATAATGAAGAACATATACCAGCTGAATATGAAATCAAGATTTTCGTGCGAATATTCTAAATTTAACATATTCAATATGGATATCATATGAATCGTCGTAAGAATACGTTTAATTTGATATATGATTCGTAAAAAATAGATTTGAATCGAGAAAGATATAATCGTTTGATTATAATGGGAGGAAAGAGAAAATTAGGAGAGAGAGTGTGTTTAGATCTAAATAGAGAAGACAGTTACTATCTTACCCTTTTATGCATTGAGTATGTGCAAAATATGCATCGAAAATTGGAAGGGACGGGCTTAATCTGTGCCGTCGATTGAGATTTTAAACGGCTGAGATCTTTTCTCATTTAGCACGGGAAATCCTATTATTATATGATCACTACCCTCTATATATATATATATATATATATATATATATATATATATATAGTGAGAGGATCAAGTGAGAAAAATATTAAAGAGAGAAAGTGAGAAAGGTGCTTGATTGCATTCACGACGTTGCTTGATTTTGTTCAGGTAGTTGCTTGATAACAATGTTGCTTGATTGTGCTTTAGGTGTTGCTTGATTATTTTGTTGCTTGATTGCATTTTAGTTGTTGCTTGATTCAATATTAACTATTGATTTTTTTAGATCTGATTGACATGATTCATTCTTTTTTCTCACATGGGGATTTTTTTTTACATGATCCCTCCTCAATATATATATAAGAAATCATTTACATGCAAACTATTATAATGAACTATATAATTTTTTGCATTTATGCACTCATTTTTCTTTACGTTTTTTAATTGATTTAATAATTTATCTGTCTCTCATACTATATCTTATTCAATAATTTCTTATTATCTATTAACTAATTTATAAAGAATTTTATTTTTATCCAACAAATAAAATAAAATTATGCCGTATAATTTTAAGTATAAAATAATAATTATTATAATAATAATAAAATATCAAAATATTTAATTATGACTATATGAAATATAAAATTTCCAAAAAAAAAAAAACAAGTTAAAATAATGAAAAAATGGTTCGCTTTAGTGCTTAATGGAGGATATCATATTTTCTACATCCACTAATCTAAAACTAAACTTCAAATAATATCTCAAGAATAAAAGTAAATAATTTAAAAAATTCAGCGAATATCATACACATATAATTATTTTGGTATATTAATATTACGCACGGGTGAAATTTAGTTATCAATTATATTTTGTGGAAGTAGTCTCAATATAGTTTGAAGAAGTAGTTCGAGTGGGTGGAGGAGACTAGTTGAGGAAGTCGGTCGAGCTGTGTAGGTCGAGGAACTCGATGAGCTGTTCGAGTTAGCTAGATATGGAAACGATATAGTATATATCTTATTTCCATGTTGGACAAGATTTATCTTTATCAGTATAGAATTCGGATAGGAATAAAACTATTAGAGATAGATTTAGATATATCATACCATATATAGATTTTATATTCCTTAAGTATTTAGTTGTATCCTCACCAATTGTATTTGTCTATTACTTTGTATTTTCTTCACCATAAAAAAATTATCATCGAGGAGACTTGAAAAGTGGATGTAGTGTCGCTCGAACCAATACAAATATTTGTGTTCTTTATTTTATGTTTGTTATTTGTGTCTGCAATTGCCTCAATTCACAACATATTGGTGCAGTGAACGTGGATAGAAGGATTGCGATGGGTTCAGCCAAGTTCGAGATGGTGCCTTGAAAGGAGAGGTTGGGTTACTCGACACAATTACAGAGCAACAAAAGAAAGATACAATGACAAAGACGTACAGTACACTGATTCTAAGTCTCAGAGACACGGTGTTGAGGAAGGTGTCGAAGGAGAAGATGGAAGCGGAAGTATGGACCAAACTTGAATCTTTATATATGAAGAAGTCCTTGGCGAATCGACTTTATCTTAAACAGTCATTGTATTCATTTAAGATGCAAGAGGAAAGACCGATCAATGAGCAACTCGACCAGTTCAATAAGTTTATCCTCGATTTTGCAAATATCAATATGGTGATAGGTGATGAGGATCAAGCATTGATGCTATTGATTGCGCTGCCAAAGAGTTATTCGAATTTCAAGGAAGCCTTAATGTATGGAATAGAGTCGTTGACCATGGATGAGGTTCAATCAGCACTAAGTTCGAAGGAATTGAATGAGAAGAAAGCGAGAGAACTCTCATGGAGAAGGCCTAGTGGCTCGAGTGGATTGAGGACGACCAGAGATGAGGAACTCCAACAGGGGAAGTTCAAGGTCAAGGTTGAGGCCAAAACCAAAGGCGAAGTCGAAGAAGGTCAGGTGTTTTTTCTTCCAAAAGGAGGGACATATCAAAAGAGATTGTCCGGAGAGGCAGACAAAGCACGACCAGAAGTAGTAGGCGGACATAGCTATTGCTGAGCAGGAATATGACTCTGGAGAGGCATTGGTGATTTTGAATGAGCGCTCGGAAAGGGAATGGATATTGGATTCAGGTTGTACATTCCACATGACACCTAACAAGTCATAGCTCGAAGGGTTCGAGGAGTAGGAGAACTCGAGTGTTCTTCTGGATAACAATAAACCATGCAAGGAGTTTGGAAAGAGACCGGTGAGGATTAAGATACACAATAATACATAATGAGTACTTTGAGGTGTAAGGTATGTTCCAGAGCTTAAGAGAAACTTGATCTCTTTGGGGATGCTCGATGAACTGGGTTACACGATCAAGATGGAACCTGGGACCTTGAAAGTTTACAAAGGATCTCTGATCTTGATGAAGGGAGCTCGAAGGAATGGAATTTACACTCTAATGGGGAGCACGGTGATCGGGGTGGCTTTGATAGTAACGGTTAATAAGTCAGTACTGTGGCACAAGCGAGTCAGTCACGTTAGTGAAAGGGTGCTACAGGAGTTATCGAAGCAAGATCTGTTGCTTGGGGATAAAATCAAAGAGTTGGATTTATGTGAGAATTGCATCTATGGGAAATCTCACCGGGTAAAGTTCGGAGTAGGTCGACAGAGAGCTCGAGGAACTCTGGACTACATCCACTCAGATCTATGGGGAACTTCAAGAGTCAGTTGAATGGAGGAGAGAGGTACTTCATGAGCCTCATTGATGATCACTCAAGGAAGGTGAGGGTTTATATATTGAAGAATAAGAGTGATGCTTTAGAGACCTTCAAGAAGTGGAAAGTGCTTATCGAAAATTAGACTGAAAGGAAGGTGAAGAGGTTGTGAACTGACAATGACCTTGAGTATTGCTCGAAGGAGTTTGAGAGGTACTGTTCGAAGCACGGAATTGCGAGGCACAAGACAGTGGCTGGAATACCTCAATAGAACGGATTGGCGAAGAGTTACAATCGAACATTGCTAGAAAAAGTGTGGTGCATGCTATTAAGTGCGAAGTTACCAAATCGTTCTGGGCAGAAGGAGTGACTACTGCAGCTTATTTGATAAACCAGTGCCTCTTGACTTTACTAGGTTTCAAGACACCGAAAGAAATATGATTTGGTTATCCTTCGGATTTTATCAACCTTAGAGCTTTTAGTTGCGTGGCTTATGCAAATATCAGAGAATTTAAGCTTGGGATGAGGGCATTAAAATGTATATATATTGGGTACCCGAAAGGAGTGAAAGGGTACAAGTTATGGTTTCTCGAGCCGGATATAAGAAAGTGCATCATTAGTAGGGATGTGATATTCAAGGAGGAGCTGGTAGGAGATCAGGATAAAGGGGCTGAGGAACGGGATAATATTCTAAAGAAACAAGTTGGTGTTCTCGAGGAATAAGAATTGTCTGACAAGGACGAAGGAAATAGATCCGTTGCTGAGGTTGAGGTGGAAGCAACTAGTGGGTCGAAGAGTGCATCTTAGGTGGATGAGGAGACGTAGTTCGACGGTCAAGTGCACTTCAAGATTATAATCTCATGAGAGATAGGGAACGAAGGTAGATAAGACCTCTCAGTCGATTCAGATATGTTGTTGTGGTAGCATATGCCTTCGTTGTCGCAGAAGAGGTAGAGCTGGATAAGACTGAGCCGAAGAGCTATACCGAGGCCATAAGTTGTAAGGAGAGGCCCAAATGGCTCAAATCCATGTAGGATGAGATGGACTCCTTGAAGAAAATTAACACCTGGGAGTTGGTGGATAAGCCGAGGGAGAAGCAATCAATAGTCAACTACAAGTGGATCTTTAAGAAGAAGTAGGAGGTTTCTGGGGTGAGATTCGAGGCTAGACTAGTTGCTCGAGACATCACTCAATGGGAAGGTGGATTATGGCTACGTGTTTGTGCTTGTGGTGAAACAAAGGTGTATCAGGCTGATCTTGTCGTTAGTTGCTTGATACGACATGGAGTTCGATCAACTGGATGTGAAGACCGCATTTCTGTATGGAGAGCTGGAAGAAAGGATCCCTATGACACAGCCCGAGGGCTTCGAGGAAGCTAGTAGTGGGGAGAATATGTGTTTTCTGAAGAAGTCATTGTATGGATTGAAGCAGTCACTGAGGTAGTGGAATAGACGATTCGACAAGTTTATGGTTCAACAGGACTTTGATTGATGCAAATTATACGATCCATGCGTTTATTTTTGAGGTAAAGATATGAAGACTCGAATTTCTCTACTGTCATATGTAGATGATATGCTGATAGTAAGTCGAGATAAGCAAGGGTTAGGCGAATTGAAGGAATCTCTGAGTTAGGAGTTTGAGATAAAGGATCTCGGTTGTGCTCGAAGGATCTTAGGCATGGAGATAGTTCGAGACAGGGCTCAAAGAATACTTGCATTATCTCAAAAAAGATACTTGATGAAGGTTATTGAGAAGTATGGAATGAAGGATGTAAATCCTGTGCTCACTCCGTTAGCAGCTCATTTCAAGTTGAGTGTTGCTGGGAATTTCGATGACTAGGAATGGGAGTTTATGAGAGGTCTTCCTTATGCGAGCATTGTGGGCTCGTTGATGTACACTATGGTCTGTACGAGACCAAATCTTTCTTGTGCTCTCGCATCGTTAGTAGGTTCATGACTGAACCTTGGAAAGAGCATTGGATGGCTTTGAAGTGGGTCCTTAGGCATGTTTGAGGAATAATTAAAAAGTGTCTAGTCTTCGAGGATGATGGTTCAAGCTCGAGGCGCCCAGTTGAAGGGTTTGTAGACTCGGATTATGTAGGATGTATGGATACGAGAAAGTCATTGACAGGGTTTGAGTTCACATCATATGGAACTGCGATAGTTGGAGAGCAAGTTTGCATAGGATAATTGCCTTATCTTCGATGGAGGTGGAGTACATTGCATTGACCGAAGCTATTAAGGAAGGTTTGTGGTTGCTCAGGTTTATGAATGAACTAGGGATTGATCAACGAAAGATGAAGGTTTCCTGTGATAATCAAGATGCTTTGCAGTTGGCAGAGAATGACGTTCTGTAGGATCTAAGTTTATAACAGACAACGTGAATTGTCTTTCATTATTTCACCCATTTGGATCACTCTTAGGGTATCAAAAATAAATCATATTGAATAAACCAGGCGAACCCTATGCATGCTCCTAATATTTAATTACAGAGGATGGAGTTACGAAATGACTGAACTACAACTTCTGAACTACAGATCTGGATTGACGACAATGGATTTCGGATGTGAGGATCTTGCTTAATGTTGTTGTGTTCCAACAGATCTTATCTTCTAATCTGTTTCCTTGCTCCTTAAAAATTTGGTGAGGATGAGCTACCGAGTTGAATTAGAAGACCAATGAAATTGATCACTTTCTCCCTTCTTGATTAGTTGTCGCCCCCTCTCTCTTTTCTCTCAATTCTGTACTGTCGTACTGAATTCTATATTGTTTGTAGTCAGTACTGATCTTATAGAGAGAAGAGGTTTATATAGTATTAGGGTTTGAAAAACCCTAATGCTAATGGACTTTGAGCAGTTTGTGGGCCAGACCAGTCATCAAATGCAAATAATAAAGTGGGTCTCCTTATTAATTAATTTCCATGTCCAACCTATAGCATAATTAATTAATAAAACATTGTTTCACCTTCACCACAGAAATAATGCTGACTCACCCCTTTATTACCACATTATTTGGAACAGGTTGCATTAAACATGAATGATCCACATATTTAAGGTTCCAGACATTAATTAATTAATATAGCTTATGACAATCAGCCACAATTAATTAATTTCTTATTTCCGGAGTAGTACCACTCACTCATTTTCACTTATGCCTGAATTAAATAATTCAACTTGCAGGGTTTAGCATAGTGAACCTTGTGAGCTCCTCAGGGAATGTTCCCATCCTGAAACGGATATGATTACCTACATGTCCAGCCTAAACAGGCCACACACAAACCACCACACCCAAGATGTAGGTATAAGAGTACATGTAAGGCTCGCAACCATAGCAAGTCAAAGTGTGGTAAACTTGTGCATGCCCTTTAGCATTCAATTAAGTTTAAGATCATAACAAGTAACTAGAGATATGACTCATAAATATGTCAATGAGAATGACGCATCTCACTGTTCATCCCATTAATATATAAAGATGTAACGACACATCAAGTAGATAGGATAATCTCACTTGTAAATTGATGTGTCACAGCCTAAACTAACAGCCTATCCAGGGATCGTCTCAACAGTTATACTATTTATACCTCGCTAGGTCAAACGATTTATATGATCCTCTGTGATCTCCAACACAACATATGATCATACCTATAGGCGAGATAATAGGATATTATAGTTCGTATCGTATGTTTGTTATATCAGATAGAGACTATGTTGATGTAACACATTTATGAAGACTAGTGTATCAAACGAACACACTTAATCATAAATGCTTTTAGTATACAATCCCAACACGTTCATCATGAGAGAACTAAGCACGTAGATGTGAAGTTCAATTTCATTAGAAATGTGGTCGCAACTGGTGAGGTCGAGCTGCACAAGGTCAATACCTTCGATAATCCTGCACATATGATTACAAAACCAATCCCAAGTACTAAGTTTGACTACATTTTGGAACTTATCAAACTATTGAAGTCGAACACAAGAGGATGCGCCAACCCTAGGTGATATTGAGCCTAAGGTGGAGAATTATTGAAGTAGTATCGATCTAGTTCAAGGAAGTAGTTTGAGTAGGTCGAGGAGACTAGTTTGAGGAAGTGGGTCTAGCTGTGTAGGTCGAGGAACTTGATGAGCTGTTCGAGTTAGCTAGATATGGAAAAGATATGCTATATATCTTGTCTCAATGTTGGAAAAATTTTATCATTATCAGTATATGATTTGGATAAGAATAAATCTATTAGAGATAGATTTAAATTTTGATATATCTTACCATATCTAGATTTATATTCCTTATGTATCTAGGAACATCTCCGCATATATACCCCTGCTCCCCACCAATTGTATTTGTCTATTACTTCGTATTTTCTTCACCATAATAAAATTATCACCGAAGAGGTTTGAAGAGTGGACGTAGAGCTTTCGCTCGAACCACTATAAATATTTGTGTTCTTTATTTTATGTTTGTTGTTTGTGTTTACAATCAATTCAATTAAAAGAATATTTGATAGGTTATTATTTAATTATAAGTCTTTCAGTACATTCATGTTTTATTATATATTAATTAATTGTATTAATTAACACATTTTGGCCAACCATATTCTAACCATTTAGTGACACCTTACCAATATTATCGTACCTACGGATTAAAATGGTGTCCTGTACTCTGCATCCACGCATAACTTATTCATAACAATTTAATATAATTACATATTTTCTCATAATTAAACGAAGTCAATACCTTCATTAATTTTTAGTAGGGATTTAAGTTTCAATAGTGTAGGTGGTAACAGCTAACTAAAAGAAAGTAAACGAGTAATTAATAAACAAATAAACTCAAAAAAAAATTCAAGTTAAAATTCGAGATTTATATATTATGTAATAACAAGCAGTTTACGAAAATAACGAAAACTTTTTTTTTTCTGTCGAATAATATTATTAGTCACAATTTAAGTTTTTTAATTTAATATTCTTTTTTTAAAGTAAATAAAAGTATAAATTTTTGTTAGACACTGAGTTTCAATTCACCCATTACTTGGATGTTTTGATGTGTTAAAACTTACTTTACTTTTCAGTTTTTAGTATGGTCCTTAATGTAATCATTGTGTAGGATTTATTGAGTAGTAATAGACTGGAAACTTGTTGTGAATTGATGCAATTGCAGACTCAAACAATGAACAGAAAATAAAACGACACAAAAAAATTTATAGTGGTTCGAGCTATGCTCTACGTCCACTCTTCAAGTCTCATCGGTGATGATATTATTATGGTGAAGAAATTACAAAGTATGACAACTACATTTGGTGGGGAGCAGGGGTATTTATAGGGAGATATTCCTAGATACATAAGAAATATGAAACCTAGATATGGTAAGATATATCTAAATCTAAATCTATCTCTAATAGATTTATTCCTATCCAAATCTAATGTTGATAAACATAAATCTTATCCAACAAGGAAACAAGATATACACCATATCTTTTCCATATCTATCCAACTCGATCAGCTCCTCGAGTTCCTCGACCTACACAGCTCGACCCACAATCATCAAACTAGTCTCCTCGACCCACTTGAACTACTTCCTCGAATTATATTAAGATTACTTCAACAATTCTCCACCTTATATCACCTCGGCTTGACAACTCCTCTCCAGTTCGACTTCAACAGTTTGATCAGTTCCAAATAGTCCTTAAACTTAGTACTTGGAACTGGCTTCGTAATCATATTTGCAGGATTATCAAGGGTGTTGACCTTGTGCAGCTCGACCTCTCTGGCTGCAACCACATCTCTAATGAAATGGAACTTCACATCGATGTACTTAGTTCTCTCATGATGAACATCATTCTTTGCTAGCTGTAAAGCACTTTGATTATCACAGGAAACCTTCATCTTTCCTTGATCAATCCCCAGTTCGTTCATGAGCTCGAGCAACCACAGACCTTCCTTAATCGCTTTGGTCAAGGCAATGTACTCTGCCTCACTCGAAGATAAGGCAACGACCCTATGCGAACTTGCTCTCCAACCCTTCGACTGGGAGCCTCGAGCTCGAACCAACATCCTCGAAGACTAGACCATTTCCAACTGTCCCTCGAACATACCTGAGGACCCACTTCAGAGCTGCCAAAAGCTCTTTTCTAGGTTTGGCCATGAACCTACTAACCATGCTGAGAGCATAAGCAATATTTGGTCTCGTACAAACCATAGCACACATCAACGAACCAACAGTGCTCGTATTAGGAACACCTCTCATAAACTCCCATTCCTCCTCGTCGAGTTTCCCAGCAGCACTCAACTTGAAATGAGCTGCTTACGGAGTGAGCACAGACTTTACATCCATCATTCGATGCTTCTCAAGAACATTCATCAAGTATCCCTCTTGATATAATGTGAGTCTTCTTCGAGCTCTATCTCGAACTATTTCCATTCTCAAGATCCTTCAAGCATAACCGAGATCCTTTATCTCGAACTCTTGACTCAGAGCTTCTTCCAGTTCAGCTATCCCATGCTTATCTCGACTCACTATCAGCATATCATCTACATACAATAGTAGATAAATATGAGTCTTCATATTTTCACCTCGAAAATAAACACATGGATCATGTTTTCATCAAACAATTCCTGCCGTTTCATAAACTTGTCGAACCGCCTATTCCACTGCCTCGGAGACTACTTCAATCCATACAATGACTTCTTTAGAAGGCACACCTTCTCCTCTCTACTGGCTTCCTTGAAGCCCTCGGGCTGCATCATAAGGATCCTTTCCTCCAGCTCTCCATACAGAAATGCATTCTTCACATCTTGTTGCTCTATCTCCATGTCGTACCGGGCAACTGACAACAAGATCAGCCTGATCGACTTTTGTTTCACCACTGGCGCAAACACTTCGCCATAGTCCACACCTTCCTATTCCGTGAAGCCTCGAGCAACTAGTCTAGCCTTGAATCTAACCCCAAAAACCTCCTGCTTCTTCTTGAAGATCTACTTACAGCTAACTATCAATTGCTTCTCCCCTGACTTATCCACCAACTCCCACGTGTTATTTTTCTTCAAGGAGTTCATCTCCTCCTTCATGGCATCGAGCCATTTGAGCCTCTCCTTACAACTTATGGCCTCGATATAGCTCTTCGGCTTAGTATCATCCAGCTCTACCTCTTCACCATAACGAAAGCATATGCTACCACATCAGCATATCCGAAATGAGTGGGAGGTCTTATCTACCTTCATTCCTTATCTCTCGTGAGATTATAATCTTGAAGCGCACCTGACCCTCAAACCACCTTGATCTCCCAATCCACCTGAGATTCACTCTTCGACCCACTGGTCGGCTCAAACTCAATCTCAACACCTGATCTATTTCCTTCGACCTTGTGAGACTGTTCCTCAGAAGCACCACCTTGTTTCTCAAGAACATTTGCTCTTTTCTCAGCCCCCTTATCGAGATCTCCTACCAGCTCCTCCTTGAACGTCAAGTCCCTACTAATAATGCACTTTCTTAAATCCAGCTCGAGAAACCATAACTTGTACCCTTTAACTCCTTTGGAGTACCTAATGAATATGCATCTCAAAGCCCTCCTCCCAAGCTTATCTCCTTTTATGTTTGCATAAGCCACGCAACGAAAAGCTCTAAGGTTGCTAAAATCCGGAGGATGACCAGACCATATTTTTTCTGGTGTCTTGAAACTTAGTGCAGTCGAGGGGCATCGGTTGATCAAATAAGCTGCAGTAGTCACTGCTTCTGCCCAGAACGACTTGGGTAACTTCGCACTGAACAACATGCACCTCGTTCTTTCCAGCAACGTCTGATTGTCAGATCTACTGAGGTGTTCCAGCCACTGTTTTGTGCCTCGCAATACCCTTCTACAAATTGTACCTCTCGAAATCCTTCGAGCAATACTCAAGGCCATTGTCAGTTTGTAGCCTCTTCACCTTCCTTCCAGTGTGATTTTCGATCAGCACTTTCCACTTCTTGAAGGTCTCTAAAGCATCACTCTTATTCTTCAAGATGTAAACCCACACCTTTTTTGAGTGATCATCAATGAGGCTCATGAAGTACCTTGCTCCTCCATTCTAACTGACCCTTGAAGGTCCCCATAGATCTTAGTTGATGTTGTCCAGAATTCATCGAGCTCTCTATCGACCTACTCCAAACTTTACTCACTGAGATTTCCTATAGCAGCAATTCTCACAGAAGTCCAACTCTCTAATATTATCCCCAAGCAACAGATCTTGCTTCGATAACTCGTGCAGCCCCCTCTCACTAACGTGATCGAGTCACCTGTACCACAATACTGGGTTATCAACCATCACTATCGAAGCCGCCCCGATCACCGTGCTCCCCATCAGAGTGTAAATTCTGTTCCTTCGAGCTCCCTTCATCAAGACAAGGTATCATTTGCAAACATTCAAAGTCCCAACTTCCATCTTAATTATGTAACCCAGTTCGTTGAGCATCCCTAAAGAGATCAAGTTTCTCTTAAGCTCCGGAACATACCTTACACCTCCAAGTACTCTTTGTATATTATCGTGTATCTTAATCCTCACGGAAGCCATTCCAAACAACTTGCATGGTTTATTGTTACCCAGAAGAACACTCAAATTCTCCTGCTCCTCGAACCTTTCGAGCCATGACTTTATGCCTATAGCTGTAGACGATGAGGTGCAAGGGAACTGGGCAGAGTCATTTTTTGAAAGAGTACTTGAGAATGCGCAAAGGAAGCTCACCATTCCAGAGAAGGGCACTTTTGCCACAGGAGTGGGTTTTGGTCTGAAGGTGAGCTACCTAATTGGGAAGTTGGTAAAGGTGGTGGACGATGGAGAACCACTAGTGCAAACTGACTTTATTTCTCCGAGGCACTGTCTAAAGGATGAGACCAGTGATGAGGAAGGTGATGAAGAAGGTGGTGAGGGAGATAAGGAAGAAGAAACTGAATCTGAGGAGAGAGAGGAGTGTTTGCAGAAGGCAATGGAGGATCTTGCGACTCTGATTCATCTTGAAGATGTGTCATGTAGGCCATTCAAGAGGTTGAGGAAGAAATACCAAACTAAGAAACCACAGAGTCCGATGCAGGGAAGGTTTGAATGAGTTAGTATCCCTATCATTGTTAAGAAGAATAGAACTCCTACCACGAGGCATCCCAAGAAACCTCTGAAAGAAGGTGAGAGTGTGGTTGTTGAAAGGGGAAGCTAAAAGCTCAGGGAGGAGGAACGATAGAGGAAGCAAACTGAGTTGGAGGACTCTGCTCACAAAAGATAGGGAAAGGAGCATGCCCTGGAGAGGAGAAAGAAGGAGAAGGGCGATGATTATGACCCATTCATGGATACATATTCCAGGAAGAAGCTGACCTCCAAGGAACCTGTCACTTCCTTTGCTACTCCACCAAATTCTGAATAGGCTTTCGCCAATTTGTACAGGCAGGCTGACGGTGCTGATCAATATCTCGAGAAACAAACCGAGGAGCAAATTGTTGAGGTTTTTGTAGAGGCTGAGTTTATCCAAGGGGTGACCGACCTTGAACAACCAGCGAGGGAGATTGAAATCGAGTCAGGAGCGACCTACCCACAACAACCTGTGAGTCTGGAAGCTCAATTGGCCTGACATATTCTGGAATGCGTGATGGATGAGCAATAGAAGGCCTTGAAGGAGAATGAATAAAGGTTGCAGGCGACCACCCTGACAAAACTAGCGAAAACTGAAATTGAGAAATCTCAGTCTCAAACTAAGACAGAACATGTTGAGTCTTCTCAAGGTGGATAGGGAGGTTTTGCTAAAATTGAAATTCCTCCTGATGACTTCCTGACCCCTTCAAACACAGAGATGGAGTGTGGCAATATCATCCATGGGACTCAAGAGCTAAAGATCAAATCTACAAGCCCTACCAGTTTAATGATTTTAAAGTACCTCTCAGTGGGCTACCACATCCGGAGAATTCTTCTGAAAGATTACAAAGTTGGTGACCACCGATTGGTTTTGCTAACGTCGGGGATGCGAAGTTGATGCCTTGGGCTGCAATATTTCAGACTGGGTAGAGAGGAGATTAACAGAGGAGATCACGTTGCTCTACCCTGATATTCTTATGGAGGAAGAGAATGAGATGACAATAGTTCTGAAGAAAAAATTCAGGGGATGGAGGCGCTTCGATATGATGAAGCGTGAGCTAAATGAAGAGGATCATCCTATTATGTAGGCTAGGCTCGGGCTCACCTTCTGGAGGTCGTAGGAGGTGTGGGTAATGAATGGAGTGCTCAGAGGGAGTAAAGGCAGATGTCCAATGGGGAGGTGAGTCAGAGATTAAAAACCATCCGAGCTTATAGGATGGAGAATTTTAATAAAATGGATGTATACTTAGATCCCCATAGGCTCCCTGCTGTTGACTTCTCCTAGGAGCCTGAAATTGAAATTCCCATCACTACGATTCCAATTTCTCAAGTATCTTTCCAAACTGAAACTGAGGAAGTGTCAGTTCCAGCTCCAACTCCGGAAGACTATCAGAAGATTATCACTGCAAGGATATAGAAAGTAAGGAGACTTTCTGAGCAGCAACGAAGTCTGAAAAGGCAAAGCAGGAGCTATCGCAAGCTGAATTGGAAAATGAAGAGTTGGAGCATGCTCTCTCTCTCTCTCTCTCTCTCTCTGTGTGGAACTGGCTGAACAAACCACTGCAGAGAGAGCAGACGAACTCATTCATCAAATCATAGGCCCTGGTGTTACGCATCTTGCCTAATCCGCCAACCTGATAAAGGCGAAGAAAATTTCTCATAAGATCAAGTTTCGTGAAGCTTAGAAGGAAAAAAAGAGGAAAGAGGCTGAGGCAAAGAAGAAGGAGGTAGAAGAAAGATGGGCGAAGGAAGAAGAAGAGAGGAGAGTGGCATGTAGTATGGGGCCTTTTGCCCATGCTATCTTCTATATTGAGATGCCCATGGTCCACCGAGCTGCAGTTCAATATAAGACTTCATCAAGTCACTCTCAATCCTCCATGTTGGACGAGATGCAAAATTATGTTCACACTCAGCTTGAGGCGATATGGCAGGTCAACCAGGAGATCATGGTCAGATTGGATGCCAAACATAGGATAGAAGCTGAAACTGCAGAATCCATCTCCTCCATCAAACAAACAGTCTCGACCCTCTTTGATGTTATCAAAAAGGGGGAAGAGGAGCGCGAAAAGGAGAAGGAAGAGAGGAAAAGAAAGGAGGAGGAATAGAAGAAAAGAAGGGAGGCCGAAGAGGCGGAGAGGATCAGGAGAAAGGAAGCAGAAGAGCAGACGAGGGAGGCTCAGTTCAAATTGCTTATGGATTTGCTCGACAAACTTTCAGGACCTAAACCATCTTCATCAGAGCAACCTCCTCCATAAGTCTCTGGTATTCAAGTTTTTGCTCTCTGATTTTCAGTTTTTAGTTTTTGATTTGTACTCGTAATTTCTTATCTTCTAATGAAAAACTAAAAACTGAATTGAAGAAAATCGCTCATTATCTCTCTCTCTCCCTTACTATTTGTTTTTAACCTGGCAGAACTCACATATTCCAGTGTGATCAGAAATCTTTTCATTTCGCTCTATTTCAATTAATCGAGTAATATCTCTCCAATTCAGGGGGAACACCAAATAGAGTAAGTCATTTAAAAGATTGGGTTTCTGATTTGTTTCATTTGTAAACTTAGTTTTCCATGTCTTCTTTTAACCTGGATTTATTAAGTAGTTTTGACAACATCATATACGGGGAAATTGTTAGAAACTGAGTATCACTTCACCCCTTACTTTGATGTTTTGATGTGTCAAAACTTATTTAAGTTTTAAGTTCCTAGTATGGTCCTTAATGTAATCCTTGTATGGGATTTATTGAGTTGTAATCGACTATAAACTGCAAAATGAAGTTAGAGCAGACATAGATTCAATATCTAAGGAATTAATCAGAGATATCCAAACTCGAGAAGTCAAGAATCAAGTTTCGGGAACTTGAAATGATGAAGAATAAGTTCCGTGCTGACACTTAGATTGTCCGAAAACTCAGTTTTTGGAAACTGAGTTTTCCTTAAGAAAAGAGGAAAATTAAACTTACTTTGGAAATGTCAGTTTTAAGTTTCATAAATCAACGACACGTGAAAAAAGAAGGAGACACAAGGATTCCAAAGTTAGACTCAAGATGTCTCCAAGTGGTATCAAAAACTTAGTACGAGGAAACTTAAACTTAGATTCCTCGGACTGAAACTTAGTCTGACAAGAGCAAGTAGAAAATACACTACAGAAAGTGAAAAGGAGACGACAGAGCAGAGCAGGGAGAATGACAATGATGGACAACCCAATCTTTGTCTCTAACGACTAGATCTCAGAGTGCAATGGGCTGAATTAAAATTATCGTCCATCCCAGCCTATAAATAGCTCGACACTTAGATAGAATCAACAACCTGAATCACGTGCAAAACTGAGCCGAAAACTCTGTCAAAATTTCTACCGAAAGTTATCTGAATATCAGTGTTATCTGAACACGAGATTTAAGTTATTCTCTCCGTGCATCTGCCTAAGTGCACGGGGTTGAAGCCTTCTAAACTGAAGTTATTTCTTGGTTATTATTACTTTTTAAGTAATAACCATAGCAGTTAGTTTCCTACTATGAGATTTAGATTCTCACGGGCATAGCCAATCTAATGAAGTTGTGGGAAGAACATAAGACATCCATCATCCAGATTGAAGGCTGCAAGGTGCGCCCTCACTGCAAGCTGAAGAAGAAGTAAACGACAAGAAGTTTCTGGGCGAGTGACATTAGCAGACCGAAGGACGAAGATTTTCGACGGGCTAACCATAGATCGTGAGAAGGCTTGTAAACCTGTAAGTTAGTGGATTCTCGATAAAGTTTGAAAGAGTGGACGTAGTACTTTGATTCTGAACCACTATAATATCTTGTGTTATTTACAACTTTCTGAAGTTTTCGTGCTTATTTTGAAACCTTCAATACTTGGCTAAGTATTGAAGTGTATATCTGAAGATTACTTAAAACTTACTTCGAGCCCAAACTGAGTTTTCTCAAAATTGAAAACCGAGTTAAAGTAAGTTTTCAGAACAAATACAATTTCATTTAACTTCTGCTACATATACTTTAATTTTAATTTTGGGTTCAACAATTTTTTATATCACTATTTACATATGGAGTGCCTATAAGTATTCACTGTAAATTTAAAATCTATTACTTGTAAAGAAAATAATTATCAGTCAGAATTCAAGTTGAGAGACAATTTATGAGAATGACTAGAAAAAACTAGCATTTGAAATCAGTGGGTACATTCAGTTTTCTACAATGGTAAACGGTTTTTATGAAAATCTCAAATATAAAAGCTTATAAAAGAATTGAACTAAACTAAATAAAATACTACCACCATGAAGAATATATAGCGTAAGTTCAAAATAATTTATTGCAGAGACGATTTAATAAGTTGAAATATTTATAAAGAAATATTATACATTAAACGTTACTTACATAAAATTAAATAAAATTGAATTAATGTCACCCTCCACCAACCCAACAAATTCACTACTACAAAAAAGCTAATAGACAACAAGGAAATCGCGTAGTCTATCGAAATTTTCCGCGTTGTCTATTTAGGTGTAGTCTATTGATGGACGCTAATAGACAACGCGGAAATTCGCGTCGTCTATTGACATATAGATGACGCGGAATACCGCATCGTCTATTGACCTATAGACGACACGAATTTCCGCGTCGTCTATATATCAATAGACGACGCGGATTTTTGCGTTGTCTATTGATATATAGACGACGCGAAAGTTCACATTGTCTATTGATATATAGACGACGCGAATTTTCGCGTTGTCTATTTATCAATAGACGACGCGAAAATTCGCGTCGTCTATTGCTTTTTTTCTTTTTTTTTTGTTTAATTTCGTAAATCCTGTTAAAAAC
>JAPKLW010000259.1:177042-200970 GCA_026898455.1 Plectranthus barbatus | reverse complement strand
TCTTTACATTTGAGACTAGAGCTATCTAGAGACAACTGACGCTGGTATGACTTAGGATTTGATCCACCAAAACTATGATCTATGCTAGTAAGCTACTGGGGAAGGAAACCTTAGAAAGTTTTCCCAACACCCGCCAATCTTCGTTCTCATTTTTCTGAGACTTACACAGACTCTTCAGGTCCCTTCTTCCCCTAATTGGCTAATTTCTTATTTGGCGGATTTGTCAGAACATAACTTTTATTTAAGTCTCAAAATCTCCATTTTGTCGTTTGATAACTTTTCCTTTTGATTCCAGGATATTTCTTAAACTCCGAAATTAAAGATACTTCCATTTTGTGGCTTTTATATTGATTGTTGATTGCTATCGGACATATTGCTGAGTTGTTATTCATTTGCTGACATCTCAGCAATTCTGCTGAGATTCAGCAAACTGTTTGTTTCATTCCTTCAGCAACTTGATATGTGTCGCTAAGTGTCTGTAGCAATCTCCATATGTTTGCTAGCCTTTTGATACTTCGTGGTTTTCTAGCAGCCTTAGCAATCTTTGTCTTTGCTGACTCGTTCAGCAATCTCTTCGTACTTTGCTTGAATCTTTTAGCAATCTTCTCGTATTTTGTTGATTCCTTCAGCAAATTTCTCGATGATTTCTAATTTAATTACAACTCGAATATGATTATCATATACATGATTTTTACAATTTTGACACAATTCTAAGTTGCTAGAAACTAGATATGCTAGCTTTGACGTACCAAAACCTATTACAAATACACGATAAGATCCGAAAGGTTACTTCTAACAATTACATCAATATTCCTAATAATTTCCCCCTTTTTGGTGCGATCAAAGACCTAATTCTTAACTTACTGATCATGGGAAAGTAGATTACTATTTTTACAAGATTATTCCTAGCAAATCTAACTAGGCATATCAACTTCCTAAGACTCATTATACTTCAAAAGTTTTGTTCCTCAAAATAAGAAGGGTATTTCTCGATTAAAGATTTATCACAAGTGAATGGAAAAATGCCTGAATTTCGGAAAGCAACTAAGCACAAACATCATCCACATATAAGATAGAGAAACACACATTTGAACAAGAACACACACTCAACAGTCCATGCAATTTGCTAATTACACAAAATGTGTAAGTTCAGCTAAGGCAAATAAACAGAATTGGACAATGAGGTGTTATCATCAATCTAGGTGAGTTTCCATTAATATATTTAGCAAGGTGAGTACAGGAAACACGAACCCAACACAAAAAAAAAACTTACATAGAGTTCAGGATAGGAGAATAACCGCTTGGTCGCAGAAGAGTAAGAATTAACATCCTTCGAACTGGGAGAGCCGGCAACCTTGGTCAATTTTCTAAGTGATTTAGCAGTTATCTTCATAAATTTATCCACCAGAGAATCCCGTTCTTTTCTCTTGATCTTTTCTCTTTCTTCCATCTGCCTCCTTTCTTCTTTCTCTTCCTCCCCTTGTTGCCTTCTCTAATCTTCTACCATTTTTCTGATAGCTTCGAGGCATCTTTTCCTTGCTTCTTCTGCTTTTAGCCTCTCTGCGCTTTTAGCTAATCTCTTCTCTTCCCCCTCTTTGATCGCAGCAAAAAGTTCTGAGGAGAAAGATGCGAGATCTTCTTTCATTTCAAGGCGAAGCTCTTCCTTGGCTTGAGCAACGTTATCTACCATCTGGGTTTTTACCTCCGATTTCACCTTTTCTCCAACTTTTGCTTCCACCACAACATCGATATACATCTGAATATCTTTGTAATAGGTACTAGAGCTCAATGGCTTAGCAGTCATGATCGGAGATTCATGAGATATCACTATCTGTCCAGAAGTGGTAGGGATGGTAGTAGATGTTGCTAACTCCCGAGATGGATTAGCATTTGGATCAAAAGACTCGGCTTCTGTGTGTTAAGACTCATGAGCTTCTTCTTCTTCAACAACTGGAGTGGGAGGCTTATAGGTAGCCATCCGAGTAGGAATATTGACCAGAGTAGTCAGCACCCTCTCCCTGAATTCATTCACTTTCTCTGCTCCTCTGCTTTCTTATTTTCGGCTTTCTCCTTTGCTAACTTAGCTCGCAACTCAGCAGCTGCAACCATCTGCTTCCTTGTTGTAGGAGACTTAAACATAAGTGCGGATGAGGATGATTTAGCAATACCATACTCAGATGCAGGCAATGAAAGATCTCCAGTAACAGCTCCGTGCTCCTTGATTTTCTTTCACCTGGCAATCACTTGCTTCCCAGTGTACTACCTTTCGGACGTCTGATCCATCCAATCATCAGCCCAATTCTCCTCACTTCTCCAGTAGTTCAGACCCATCCGAGCCATCATTATCGCACGATCTTCATAGTGAAGCTCATGGGTGGCATAATCATAGAATCTCCACCTTTGGAAATCTATTTTTAGCAAATCAAGTTCACCGAGACTCACCAGCAAATTCAGCAACATAGGTGGTTTCAAGATCCTCTGCAATTTGAGCTTCAATGATAACATAGATGTCTTTGGCCCATGGAATGAGGTCCTCGTTCTTTTCATCTTAAACTGTGACATGTGGGCACCATTTGACAATAAGTTTTGCCTTGAATCTGCTATCTAGTTGACCCTCCATTGGTATTTTCAGTATCTCAGTTCTAAAGACCGATTCCCCTCTAGCAAGTATCATAACTCCCTCGGCAGCTTCTGCACTTGCTGTCATCTCAACTTCCTCCCCATAACTTGGAATGGAATTAAATGAAACACCCGAAACTTCGGGGGGAGGTAGGAGCAGGTATGCACTTTTGCCATATGGAATCTATGGTCTCAATGAGCAGAGTTGAGAAACTTGTTGCTGTAATCCATTCTGGTACTTTTGATGGATCAAATCCCTAGGCACGAAGATACATCTCATTTTATTCCTTCACTTGCTTCCTCAAATCCTTTGTCAATTTTGCTTTGGCTTCTGCAGCGCGTTTGGTAGCGGCTTCCTTTTCAGCAACCTCCTTCTCAGCAACTTCTTTCTCAGCAGCTTGCTTCTCAACAACATGCTTTTCAGCAACTTCTTGCTCTGTTGACTGTACACTTTGCAATGTAGCAGCCTGCTTGGCTACCTCAGCTTCTGCTTCAGCCACCACAATTCCTTTCTCAAGGGTCAGCATTGATATGATTCTCGCTGGAAGGTTTAGATCGCAGCCCAAGAACTCGATTGAAATGACTTGGACGTAACTCGGAAGCAAACCAAACAACTTGATATGATGGGGAAAATCCAACACATTTGAAGTCAACCCTTAGAGAATCACAAGCAAGAACGAAAACGTACCCCTATGACTTAAAAAGCAACTTGCCTCAACAACGATGGATATAGCGAAGAAGCCACAAATGGATGTGTAAGTCCGGTTGATAAGTTAATATTCAATTTCAAGGTTCTCCACATAAATTCAAGAGCTTTCAGATAATTGGAGAATAAAACTAACGAATATTATTAAACTGAAAATTGAATTACAATGATAATATGAAGCCCTATTTATAGAGATAATTGGAGAATAAAACTCACGAATATTATTAAACTGAAAATTGAATTACAATGATAATATGAAGCCCTACTTATAGAGAGAATCAAATCTAATCCTAATCTAACTAAGAAAATAAATCTGAAAACATATCAAATCTATCAAGATATACAACAAATATATATTAATATCTTTGTAATAAAACGAATCTAAATCCTACAAATCTAGAAATCAAATCTAATCTAATTAAAGCTAAATCAAATCTTATTAATATATATCAAATCTTCTATAATATCTTCAACAAATCTTCTTGAAATATCTTGATATATCTTGCCAACTGGATCTCCATCATCCCCTCCTCTTTAAAGGGATTTGTCCTTTAATCCAAGTCTGCACCGGACTCAATTGACCATCTTATATTACCCTTGGTTGGCGTATCATCATGTTTAGAGTTAAGCAATTGCTTATCTTCATGCATCTTTATTTTCAAACCAATAGTCCTCACAAAAATGGTTTGAACTATATTTCTCTTGACCATCTCCTCTACTGACTTCAATAATTCTTTCTCCATCTTCTTTTGCACTTGAATTTGTCTTTGAATAACTATACTTGGACTGGTAATGATAGTGAGTGTAGTCAGAACCTCTATTCCTTCCTTATCTTCAATATGACTCTCCAAGGGTCTTGCAACTCTCACATCCTCTACTTCGGTCTCTTGAATTGGCTGTACCAACTCAGATTGGGTTGCCACCACTGTTTCACCAAGAACTTCCAAAGGTATCTGAACTGCTATTTTCTTGAACTGAAACAAGCATTGACTGAGACTTGTTTGCCACCAACACCAGGTCCACCGCCTGTTCCACCATTGGCAGAAGCTTATCAAATGGGGAGGAACTATTTGGTTGAGTTTCCCACCTTGCATGTCTATATCTCTTCTTTTTGCTGCCCAAATTATCTTCCAATGCATCAAGCCATTGATGCATCATCTCCATCTCGGACTTCACCATCTTTCTTAAGTTAGCTTTCAGAACCTTCATCATATATTTGGTTCCGCTAATAAACTTCTCATATCTATCGCCTCCTTCTCTCCGGGACAACTCCGAATGATTACCATTTGACATACCTACAAGAAAGGTTAGAAAAAAAAGAAAGGACCTCACCACCTCACGAGCTCCCATGTATCACTCAAGAATGGTAATCACTCAATGCTCGTGTATCACTCAATTTATGGATTTTATATTCTCTCAAACTCTTGCCTTTTACCACTTTATCTCACAAATCAATTTTGTTCATCTTTTTTTTTTCACCATACAAAAACTACCAGAACAATAAAAAAGACTCTCCAAATAAGAATGGATGGAAAATATGATATGCTAGATATGGATTAATAAGGATAAATATGGATGATATATATATATATATATATATATATATATATATATATATATATAACATAGATCATGATAAATATATGGATAAATAAGGATGAATATGATATGAATAATTATGGATGAGATAGATATGAATATAAATAAGGATAAATATGAATGAGATACATATGGTTATATATGGATAAAATAGATATGGCTAGATATGAATGAAAGAGATATGGGTAGATATGAAAAGATATGAATAAGATATATATGGATAGATATGGATAAATAAGATATATATGGATATTGTAAGAAATATTGTTAGACCCCGCCACTGTAAACCAATTCATTATCATTGTTGATATGTTTTGGTGAATCAAAGCCATAGCAACTCAGTATCGAGTCAATTGTAAAAAGTCCTGTATAGGAATTAATACTCAAGTTGTAATAGATTAAGAAAAAAGAAAGATTAAGTTTGCTGAAGGAGTCAGCAAACTCATCCAATTGCTGAAGACTGCTGAAGATCATAGCGACCAACAATGTGGAGGAAGCAACGAGAATGGTGAAGAAGACGTTCTAGCAATCTGCGGAGTTATCCGATGCATAACAATAAGTCAGCAGACGACAGCAATCGAAAATCAAGAGAAAGACTACAAAGCCGAACATCAGACAGACTACAAGTTATGAGAAGAACCAACCAATCAAGAGGATGGAATAATCATCATGAAGAAAAAGGGGTTCAGACCTACAAAAGATCCGTTCTGACAAACGACGACTAGAGATAGATGCTACGCCAATCAGATACAAAGGGACTTGAAGAGTCTCTGTCCACCGCAGAAAAAGGAAGCATGCAGACAGACGAGCATTTCCTTTGAGTCTATCGGACAAGATTCAAACGGCTGTTTGAATCTTCACCTATAAATAGGTGTCGTCCTTAATTGATTCAAAGGTTAGCGACTTAATACGTACTAGAGATAACAAAAGAGATCAAACTCATCTCTCAATCACTCGAACTCAACCGAGCTAAGTTCTTCATTGAAGATTTTTGAAAGCATTCATAATAGAAGCTCGAAGACCTCTGAAGTTTATCTTCAAAAGGTATATTTGGGATTCTCTCTATTCTAGAAAGAATATAGCAATCACTATTGCGGTGCAAGAGTGATTCGTACGAGCTACACCAACACAAGGATAGGTTCCGGGAAGAACTATAAAACTCCCAGCTATCGACGTCTGAGGAGAAGGGAGGTTTGTCCACACTTTAAGGAGCGACACCGGTTGAAGATTGGAGATCGAGGTGCTTGAAGGTGCTCGCTGACCAGACTGAGGAGCTGCTCAACGTTAGAGATCAGGCCTGACCTTGTACTCATTCTTCTAGTGAAATTTTCAGTCAGAGGACTTAAGTGTGGATGTAGCACAATTGTTCGAACCACTATAAAATCCTTGAAACTCATTTGAAACTCAACACACCAAGTGTTGTACTATAAACTACAATCTATCTAACGAATACACAAGCTAAAACATTTAGAAAAACACTTGCTAAGTCGAGACCTTAGCAAGACACGTGCAAGATAAACATTAATACTTCTTCTGCATACATCATAACTCTGATCGGGGACCAACAGATATCTAGATATTAATTAAATAGATATGGATATATATGAATATATAAGGATGAAATTGACCAACTAAGGATAGATATTGATGATATATATATATATATATATATATATATATATATATATATATAATAAGATAAAAAATGAAAATAAGAATTATAATACTTAAAAAAACAAAAATAAAAAGAAAAAGAACGAAAATTGACACGAAAAAATTGAAGTGGACAGGACATGAACGGATAAGACACGTAATTGAACCAAAATGAAAAAGAAATGAAAGACACGACTTGGTTCTTGATACCAAAATGATAAGAAAAAGAAAGACACAACCTGGCTCTGAGTACCAAAATGATACGATCCTCGCCTGGAAGAATTAGATCGCAACCAAGGAACTCAACTGAAACGACTCGGACGTGATGCAGAAGCAATCTAAACTACTTGATACGATGGGGACAATCTTACACCTTTGAAGTCAACCCTAAAAGAACCGTAGGGAAGAACGAAAACGAACCCCTACGACTCAAAAAGAAACTTGCCTCAACAACGATGGATATAGTGAAGACGCCACAAACGGATGTTTAAGTCCGGTTGATAAGTCAATATTCAATTTCAAGGTACTCCACAGAAATTCAAGAGCTTTCAGATAATTGGAGAATAAAACTCACGAATATTATTAAACTGGAAACTGAATTACAAGGAAAATATGAAGCCCTATTTATAGGGAGAAAATCAAATCTAATCTAATCTAACAAAGAAAATAAATATGAAAACATATCAAATCTATCAAGATATACAACAAATATTCTAGATATCTTTGTAACAAAACGAATCTAAATCTTATAAATCTGGAAATCAAATTTAATATAATTAAAGCTAAATCAAATCTTATCAAGATATATCAAATCTTCTTGAAATATCTTGATGTATCTTGCCAACTGGATCTCCATCAAGCATCCCCTTGTGTTGCTGCCTTGACTTCTCTAGTTATAGAAACAATTTGGTCTTCTTCCTGCACCAAATCACTGTCAACAATAATAATAACAACCCGGTCTCCTCCTTGCGCAACCGGTTGTTCCAACACAATCTCAGCAACAACACTGCTTACTCCTTGCGCAGCAGTCTGTGCTTTCTCAAGAACATTTTTCTTAGCAGCACTGCTAACACCTTGCAAAACAGTCTGAATCACAACATCTTTATCAACAAAATCAGCTCCATCACTTCTCCCTTGCGCAGTGGATGGGCTGTTTAACCTGAGTAGCGGCAATCCCTTCCCCTTGAGCGGGAGTTTGCTTGATTACAAAACCTTCTGATCCAGTAGTCGGTAAATCTTTAAGTTTGTTGAACGATCCTTGTTTGAACATCTTATAGTCGGTAAATCTTGAAGGTCTTTGAATGCTCCTTGTTTGAACATCTTATCAAAAACTTGATCGGAAAGAGCATCTGGATTTTCAACAACTTCTTCTTCAACATCTACAACCTTCTTCTTACCCTTTGCAACCTGTACCTTTTTAGCAGCCTTCTTTGTGGGAATTTCAAACTCAGAAGTAGCTTTCTTCTTGGCAGTATGCTACTCATGAGCAACTTTCACTTGCTCAAAATGATCATCTCTTTGCTGAAGTCTCATTTCTAGCATCTTCTTATCAAACTTCTTGTGCTCCTGCGCTATCTTTAATTCCTTCTCTTGTCGGCTTTTCTTTCGAGCCTCTTGCTCTTCGACGGTGAACAACCTTCTCCTTGTGTTCTTAGCAGCTGATCCAACAGGAAGTTCTTCAGGATTTGTAGCAACATCGGGTATAGGGAGAGTTGTGTCAACAACACGCATTTGAACTAGGATAGCTGATCCCTGGAAAGGGTCATTCCTGCCCTTCTTCTCTGCTCCCCCCTCAGCACCAACCACCTTCCTCTTTCTCTGCTGGGGATTCACCGGCCTTCTTTTCTTCTTCGCAATGGGCTTCAGGGTAGGATCTAGCTTAGTAAGTTCGGGTAATCCTTCCATATCTTTAAACAAATCATCTATTTCAGCTTGCTTCTTTTCTGCCTCTATCTCCTCCACAGACAATGGAATTGCCATTTGTGGGATCATCTCCCATTTATAAGGCTCTTCCTCATTAAAGACGGGATCGTTAGGGTTGATGTTGCACTTGCCCTTCAAAAATTGAGGTCTTGACATGTCCTTCGGTGGTTGTTGCTTTTCGGTTGGTGGCATGTAATAAGAGGATATCAGGTCCTCTCCTTGACAGTGCTTCTCCCTAGGTACGAAACCCTCAATGAAATGGCTTATTTTGATACCAAAACTCACTTCCTGAGTGAACAGGTGAGTTGTCTTCATGTTCATGTTTTTGTAGAATGCGCCAACCATTTGGAATAGATGAACTGCACCCAGTTCCCTCGTATTTGATCTTCAATTGCAATCATCACAACAAATTTCTTTGCGCTTAACTCTGAGAGGGAGCCTGCTTCACACACTAACATTTTGATGACCATGATGGCAAGCCTTTCATGGGCTCATCCAAATACTTTCCAATCCTTTTCGGGAAAGGTCTTTGTCTTCTAGTTCAGCCATCGCTTCTTCATTTCTTCACTATCTTCCACCTTGTAAGAAGCAACATCCGCTCCATCAAATCTAGAACCATACTTCTGAGCCAAAATTTGTTGGCTTACCACAATCTTGGTACCTAGCACGCTGGTGGTGAAAGGCTTCTTGTCTTTGTCGATCACGACCCTGGAAAAAAACTCTGCTACCAGGTGTGGCCTGAACTTCAAGGGTTCCACCGTCATGTATTTCAACACACCGTTGTGATCAAAATGTTCGACAAGCCATGTCGAGAAGTGTTTCTAAAATAAGGGCTCTTACAAGATTTTGTCCTTCTGCACTTGGGCCGCCCTTCTTTTCTCAATGGTCAGTTCTCCTGGCTTTCTGTTCTGGGCTATGGCGACCATTTGCCCATACCCGATTGACTCATCAATCTGCTCCTTCTTGAAAATACCAGTGAAGGTAGGCTGATGTTGTTTAGGCTCTCCGGGAATGGTAAGGCATCCTGATGTTTTGGCAGGGGGAATTGAACGGTTGGATGATTTTGCCATTTGGAGATTTCCTGTATTTAGAGAAAAATACAAAGTCATATAAAAATCGTACTCAGGAATATATAGATCAATAGGTGATAAACACTCACTTTGTGCATTTTATTGATATAGATTAGCTCGCTTTTGACCTCAGATTGGATTGTTATGTGGTATTTTCATGCATTATCTTTATTCTTTAAGAAAATATTACGTTTGGTTTGGTTTGTGGTTATTTATGCAGATTTTATGCACAGTCGAGTTGTTTACGAGATCTAACCGAGTACCCTGGGGCAATTCGATGCTAACTTGCATCGGGAAAAGGAAGAAGTCAAAAATTACCGAAGGCCACGCCGAATTCACGTTCGTGACAATATCGGCGACCCAAATGACACACTCGGCGATCGCCGAGTTTGTAGATGGGTCGTCGAAGTGGGAATTATATTTTTTGTCCCACGGCACGAACTCGGCGACCCAAATGACACATTCGGCGATCGCCGATTTCGTGGATGGGTCGCCGAGTTTGAAAAGAATTCAAGTTGGTCTCGAAGCAAAATCGGCGACCAAGTGACGTAATCGGCGATCGCCGATCGAGTATGCGGGTCGCCGAGTTTGACGCATTTTTGACAAATTCTGACGAATCTGAAGCCCAAAACCATATCTTTTCAAGATTTGAAGATCCCCAAGTATAAATTGGACTTCCCAAGACCTAAAAAAGGTTCCTTGACATTATTTTTAAGAGAGAAAAAGCTGGGAGAACGCAGGGGAATAGAGGAAACTTGAAGAGCATTCCAGAAATTGAAGATCGAAGATCACAGGTTTTTTATTTTCATGTTCTTCGTTTCTATGACTTTTTATTTCTCTGTTTTCTTAGAACTTAGCATGATTGGCTAAGTCCTTCGTGGATTCTAGGGTTTGAAACATTGTGGAATTCAATATATTATGTAATTCGATTTTCCTTTTTCATTGATGTTCTGATTTCATTTGGGTTTTCATCAATTACATGATATTGGCCATTGAATGTGATTTGAATTAATAGTTTTTGAACCGAGAGGTCTAGGTTGTCAATTAAGATGCAAATAAATCAGATTTATTAGAACGATTGTCCGAGAGGAAATTGAACTTTTGAAGGGTTTTAAAATCTAAGGTTTTATCAAGAGTAAAAGTCTTTTTGCGCGTCCGAGAGGAGTCACTAGGTCTTTTATTTCCAAGTTATGGTTTAGAGTCCGAGAGGATCACCTAATAACATATTTGAGATTAACTCACGTTTTTGGAAATTAAAATTGGAATTGAATTACGTAAATAATTGTTTGATTATTCTTCAATGTGGATTGCCCTGGAATCCTAGTTTCCCAATAGATTTTCTAAACTTAATAAATTTTCTTTACTTGTAATTCTAAATATTGCTTTCTAATATTGCCTAGGAATAAATAAACAAACTTTTCTATCAGTGTGTCTAGATAGTAGTACGGTATCCATGTGTTAGTGCTTGATTATAGTTCGATTCTGCAATCTTCGAGATCGATAAATTATTACTTACCCACTACAGTGGTCTGTACACTTGCAGCTATAGCGCGTTGTCAAACGCGCTATCAAGTTTTTGGCGCCGTTGTGGGGGATTGCACTGATTTATAATTAACACTAATTCCGATATTACGCTATTTACTCTAGATTTTAGTTTTAAGTATTGTTATTTTATTTTCCAATTTCTTTTCTGTGTTGTTCACTGTGTGTTCTCCTGCAGGTAGTATATGCGAACCAGGTCAAAAGGTCCAACTCTTGAACCTATAGATCCGGAGATCGAGTCTACCTGTCGAAGGAACACTGCACGAAGAAAGTTAGCATTTCCTATGGCTGACGATCAGGCGACACAGATTGCTGAGCTGCAGAGGCAGCTACAAGAGATGAATCTGAGACTTCAGGAGCATCAAGCTCCAGAATTACCACAACAGCCCACTATAGATGAGATGTACGAGCCGATGACCGATAGGCATCGTAATGCGGACTTTGGACTGAAGGTGAACACACCTAATTTCGAGCTGAAGACTGGTCTGATACACACTGCTCAACAGAACCAGTTTGGGGGATCTCCGTCTGAGGATCCTCATTTGCATGTCCAGAATTTTCTGCTACTCTGTGACACAGTCAAGCAGAATCAGGTGCCAATCGACTACATCCGGCTGCACCTCTTCTCATTCACACTGCGCGACAGAGCTCTGTCATGGTATCTGTCACTGAACCGCACTGAGATCTCATCCTGGGAGGAGCTCTGTAAACTATTCCTGATCCAGTTCTTTCCGCCGAGCAAGACCATCAAACTACAGATGCAGATAGGCCAGTTCAGGCAGTTCTCGGGGGAAACTCTTTATGAGGCATGGGAGCGTTTCAAGGAGTTGCTTCGCTCCTGCCCATGCCATGGATACACTGAAAGACAACAGGTCTGTTATTTTTATGCGGGACTTGATGAGGAGACTCAGAAGCATGTCAGAGCTTCAGCTGGAGGGTCCATTACTGCTAGACCTCCACATGAAGGACTACAGCTGCTGGAAATGAAGGCGAAGAGTGAATTTAATTGGCCAGCAGATAGAAAGGAGCGCAGGATGATAGCAGCAGTTGATGATACTGGGGACCTTGTTGCTGAAATAAAGCTGATGAGACAGGAGGTAGCTGCTTCTACGAAGTCTATAGAGATCCGCCTTGCCAAGTTGGAAAATAATCCGCCTCAGCAGGGATATGAGCAGGGAATCGAGATGCAGATGGAGAATATAAATTATGTGAACCAGAGGAATTTCAACAACAACAGAGGATATCCAACGGGGAACATGACTTATCATCCTAACAACCGGAACCACTCAAATTTCTCCTATAGGAATCCGAACAACGCCTTGCAGTCTCCGCCTGGGTTTGCTGCAAATCAAGGGGTGGCAAATGAACCCAAGGAGCCGAGTATGAGAGAGCTCCTGACTCAGTTCATCTCAGCTTCCAATACCAAGACCACAAAAATGGAGGGAGAAATTTCTCAGCTACAGAATGGTATGGGGGAGATGGGGAAGTCAAATTTCACTTCCAAAACTATTTCCACAATCAATCCTTAAACAAAATATGAAAATTCAAACAAACATCATTACCACCAGAACATCTTTCCACCAAAAAATCCATTCCCAATTCAAAATCAAATTAAACAATGTTCCACTAGCTCCACCATTCTTTCCACAAACCATTAATAAACACTTATAAAAAAAATGTAAAAATAATAAAGCAATGAACCTCAAATCAACACCATTCAATAAAAAGATAAAAGCATTCAACATCCAACATATCCAAATCAAAGAATATAATACTACCAAATCGAATCTATCCAAATGTAACAATTATCCAATCACGAGGGAAAAAATCCTAATCCAAAGCTAGGTAGAATAGAGAGAAGAGTAAACCGAAACCGACATCTAGAACATCCCCCCAAACTTAGTCAAGTGAGACTAAGTTTGAAAAATAGGCTAATGGTGACCACTCACTCCTATCAATTCTGCAGTTCCCCCTAACAAATATGAAACAAAACAATCAAAACCACAAAAAATAATGCTATATAAATACAAAAGAAAAGAACAACATCCCAAATAAAACCAATGATGGGTTGCCTTCCAACAAGCGCTATGTTTAATGTCAAATAGCTCCATGCTCATACCTCATCACCTCAAAGCAATATCCAACACTGTACAAGGACCATCACTAACATAATACCTCTTCACTCGATGTCCATTCACCTTAAAGTAAAAGCCATTATCCCCTATCAATTCTAAAGTACCATTATCAAACACTTGATGAACCTTGAAAGGCCCGGACCACCGAGATCGAAATTTCTCGGGCATCAACTTCAACCTAGAATTAAAAAGAAGTACCAAGTATCCTAGAGCAAACGTTTTCCCCTTAATGTGTAAATCATGAAACTTCTTAGTACATTCCTTATAAATCCTTGTATTCTCATATGCTTCATTCCGAAACTCCTCCATCTCATTCAAATGCATCACCCTATCACCTTGAGCCTTTTTCAAATCCACATTAACCACCTTAAGAGCCCAATAAGCCTTTTGCTCAAGTTCCAACGGCAAATGACATGACTTACAATAAACTAATTGGTATGGTGTCATTACAATTGTAGTCTTGTAAGCCATCCTATACGCTCACAAAGCATTATCAAGTCACTTGGACCAATCTTTCCTTGACACAACGGTTTTCACCAAAATTGCTTTAATCTCCCTATTAGAAAGCTCCATTTGACCGTTTGCTTGGGGATGATAAGCCGATGTAATCCAATGTTTAACACCATATGGGGCCAACAAATTTTCGAGCAACTTATTGCAAAAATGACTTCCCCCATCACTCACCAAGGCTGAAGGAATACCAAACCTTGTCAAAATACCTTGCGAAAATTTCAAAACCACTTCAACATCATTAGTAATAGTAGGACAAGCTTCAACCCAACGTGACACATAATCAATTGCATGTAAGATGTAATGGTACCCAAATGATGGAGGAGAAGGTCCCATAAAATCAATGCCCCACACGTAAAAAAGATCCACTTCAACAAACATCTTACAAGCCATTTCTTCTCTACAGGATATGGACCCCGTCTTTTGACAAAGATCACAAGCTTTCACAAAGTTCAAGAAATCACAATAAATAGATGGCCAATAAAAACCACTAGATAGTACCTTTATAGCCGTATGGTTAGAGGCAAAATACCCCCACTTACTGATGCATGACACTCTAAAATGATTTTCCTCCATTCTCCTTGATGAACACATCTCGGGATGAACCCATATGCACACCGACGAAATAAAAATGGCTCCTCCCAATAATAAAACCTCACATCCTTAAGGAATTTATTCCTTTGATGAAGTTTCAAATCGGGAGGCAACACCCCTACTTCAACAAAATTAGAGAAATCAGCATACCAAGGAATATTGTAAGCAACATACATAATATGTTCATCTGTGTGTGCATGCTTGTGTGTGCATGTACTGGATGTGTGTGCATGCTTGTTTGTGTTTATTTGACACCCATATCATATGTTTTTCGATTGTTTTTATCTTATTTTCAGGTTTTGTGGTGTTTGAGTTGTGTAGAGATAGAATGGAGCATATTTCATCAAGTTTGACCAATTTTCATTGAAATATCGACCCGGATGAGTTCCATTTACTGGAAATATCAACCCGGATGAGCAGAGGACGCAGTAGGGAAGATTTCAGAACCAAATACCGACCCAGAAAACTTTGGGTTTGGTCGCTATTTGCTTGTGTTTGGCTCATATTGACCGAACGACTGCAGAGATTGACTGGTATAGGCTCTACAGAGCCAAATATCGGTCGATCTAGAACGGTCCCGGGCGATCCCAAATGGGCTGATTTAGCGGTTTCTCAGATTTGAATGATCTCGGTCGATCTCTTGTGGTCCGGGTTGATCTCTGAGGCTGCTAACTTACTAAAAAAGGGGGGAAAATGCAAATTAGAAGAACTTTTGGCGGATTTTAGATAGATCTAAGAGGGAAAAAGGTAGTTACTCACTCCAAATCACTTCATAACATCTCCAAACATTAGATCAAGGGAGAATCAATGCAACATTACTCCAATTAGATGCAAATTGAGGAGGAAATTGAAGATCTAGCCACGAAGATCAACAATTGGGGGAAAATCTCTTCTCTACCTTATATAATAATGGATTCATTTTCTCTTGTAATTGAATTCAAATCAACAAATGGTATGAGTGGCTAAACCTTCTAGGATATTGGTTGGGCAATGTTTTGAATCTATTTTTGTGAATGAATGAATGTTTATTTTCCTAGTCAATTACATCACACTAGAGCTTTTTCATAATCAATTGCTGTAGGCACTAACCAATTGCTTGATTATTGACATCTAAATTGCAGCCAATATGCGGGTCTAGATGTTGTGTTTAGTGTGTTTGCATAGAAGTTTTGACCCAATCCATCTGTGGGGATAGCTTGTAGGTCCATAATCTACAAACCTTTGGGAGTGGGATTTGATTCGATAACGTAACAGCTTGAGAGTCCTATCTCATCTTCTTCTAATTCACTGGTACTAAGGGGATTAGATAGTGTAGGGAGGATTGATCATTACTAGGAGAATTAAAATCAATTTACAATATTCTATCATTTTATTGTTTCATTGCAAAGTTCATACCAATATCCTCTTCTCTCATTTGTGCGTCCTATCAATTTGTGAATTTCAAGCATTGTTTGTGAGATAGTTTGGAAACATTGAGTGAATTGACATTTCTACCATGGTGATTGAAACATTTAGTTTTACTTGTATTTGTTAGCTAGTTTAGATTCAATCTTTGGCTAGACTAGAAACTTACTCAACGATTTGATTTACTTGGATATAATTTCAACACTAAAGTAACCAGTATTCTAGAGGGCAAAATAAGAAGATCTCGGATTAATATTATTCTTGAATCACTAGGATTTTAAGTGATTGAACTTTTAGCGTATCATCTTGCCAGCAATCTCGCATCATGTGTCAACATAAGAAACAATGTATATACCCATTTTCACTTAATTGATTGATGCTCAGCCGGTTGTGCTTCAGGCTGTCAACGAGAGCCACGTTGATAATGTGCATTCCATTTTGCTCGATGCACCCTCTTCCAATCACTCTCCTTTTCGAGTTGTCATCGAAGGAGACTAAGGGTCTTCGAACTCCCTAAAGATCTGTAAAGATTTCCTCATCTCCAGTCATGTGTCCTGAGCATCCACTATCCAGGATCCATTCTTTTAGTTTCTTCGAGGTTCTTCTTGCTAGACCGTGTTCCTAATCGCTCGTGATAGCTAAGGCTGATTCTCCCTCTTGTTATATTTAGCATCATCATCATCATTGAACTTGGCCATGAATACCATTAGGGAACCTTCCTCATCTTCTGAAGATTAGCTTTCATCATCATAGTCCGGAATGTCTGGTATATCAGTTCTAGTCAGCAGAGCTTTGGCAACGACCTTCGATGCACGCCTTTTGAAGATCTTTATCAGTCTCTCCTTTTCTTCTTGGTCTATTCAAGGACATTAGAATTTTAGATGATCAAGGGGAGTTGCACTCATAGCAAGTCCTTGGCGTCTTCCTGGTTGTGTTTACTGAGATTCCTCTTTCTTGCCCTTAGCCTTCAGCAATAACTTTTGTAGCCTTTTAATTTGCTCCTCCAGCTCACTGATGGAACTCTCAGTCTCTTTAGGTTGAGATCCACTTGCTGATTTAGTTTCCTTTGCTGGGCTTGACTGAGCTGGGCGATTTGAGTGGAAAGGCTTCTTGGTCTTCCACTTTTGGACATCTCTCTTTACAAAACATGTTGTGTCCTTGACGTGATTTTCAACAGATGATGCAGCCCTCATAGCTTTGTTCTTGTTTGTCTACATGATATCCCATTCATGGGCCTGCAGCTGCGCAAATAATTCTTTCGTAGTCATACTCGAAAGTTCTTTATTCTTGAGGATTGTCTCCTTGACAAACCAATCATCTTTGGGCATCTTCGAGAGTATCTTTGTGTTCAGTCAGAGAGTTCGTACTTTCTTCCCAACTCCTTTAACTCAGATATGATAGCGTTAAACCTAACTTCCATTTCCTTTATTGTCTCTCTAGGATGCATCTGGAATGACTCGTACTTATCCACGCACTGTTGAAGCCTGTTCCGCTTCATCAGATCTGTTTGTTTACTAAAGGTGCCAAGAAAGTCCCACATTTCATTTGCATTGTTATATTCCAAGGCTTCGGTGACCAGAGGTTCATGTAGAGAATTTAGGATCAACTCCAGAGCCATGTAGTCTAGTTGAGAGCGAATCCGGTCTTCGTTGGTCCACTCTATGCTTGGTTTATCAACCACTACTAGTCCATTACTATGATCACCAAGTAGAGCATTCACCTTCTGGATATTGATAGGTCCTACTTCAATCACGCGCGCCATCTCTGGGTGAATATTCTTTAGAGTGATCAACGACCTCTTTCTCAGACGTTGTACCCTTCTAGAGTAAACCTATTCAAGTTCATGTCGTTTGCCATTTCTTCTGACCTGAGCTAGACACAAAACTTAAGAAAGTGCAAGAAAAAAGGATCTGGTCCTAAGCGACTCAGAAGCAGCTCGTTAGTAAAGACTGACCGCTCTGATACCACTTGTTGGTCCCCGATCAGAGTATCTATATATGCAGTGGAATATTTAAAGATTCTTGCACTTACCTTGCTGAGGTCACGACTTAACAAGTGCTTATGAAATATGTTTAAAGCTCGAATAGTCCTTAGGATTATTTAAAGTTATACGACAACACTTGAGGTGTTGCGTTTTAAACCAACATAAATAATAAAGCAGTAAGCGATAAATAACACAAGAGTTATAGTGGTTCGAACAAACGTTCTACGTCCACTTTTCAGTCAGCTGACTGGTAATTAACTAAGATTGATTATACAATGCAAGACTTGATCTCTAACTACAAACAACTCCTCCGTCTGATCACATCGCACCTTCAGGATATCCTTCAGATATCAATCTTCTCGGCAGGCACTTAGAACGAGGACACACCTCCCTTCTCCTTTGTCGTCGGAATAGGAATTTTAGAGTTCTTTCTGGAACTTATCACACGTGCGGCTAGATGCCCCTAATAGTCAACCTTGCAGATCAAGGTGACAACTAAGTTCTTTCTTAGACAGAAAGAACTTAAAAGGTAACCTTAGAAGCGAGCTTCTTTGGTCTCGTGTTGAATATGGTATCTTTTACGGAGCCTCAATTGTTTACTGGATCGGGTGTTGAATTCGGCCGAATATTTATGTGTTTTTGCACATAATTCTCGTTACTTTTTGAATTGTCAAACTATTTGTCTTTCTACGAATTCTTCTATTTAAAGACAAAGATTCAAACATCTTTGTTTGAATCTTTTTGTCCATGAGACTCTTTTTTCTACCCTCCAATCTTCGTTCTCATTTTTCTGAGACGTACAGAGACTCTTCAGGTCCATTCTTCCTCTGATTGTCTCTTTCCTTATTTGGCTGGTTTATCAGTACAGAACATTTATTTAAGTCTGGAATTCTCCATTTTGTTGTTTGATAACTCTGCCTTTTTATTCCAGGAGATTTCTTAAACTCTGAAATTAACGGTCTTTTCATTTTGTGGCTTTTATCTTGTTTTTGATTGGTATCAGACATATTTCTGAATCGTTATTCATCTCCAGACATCCAAGGAATGCTGCTGAGATTCAACAAACTATTTTCTTTATTCCTTCATCAACTTGATATGTTCGCTAAGTATCTTCACCAATCTTCGTATGTTTGATAGCCTTTGATACTTTTTGGTTTGCTAGCGGCCTTAGCAATCTTCGTCTTTGCTGACTCCGTTTGCAATCTCTTCGTGTTTTGCTTGAATATTTTAGCAATCTTCACGTATTTTGCTTACTCCTTCAGCAAACTTCTCAATGATTTCTAATTCTATTATCCTATACAGACTTTTACAATTTCAACACAATTCTAATTTTCTAGAAACTATATATGCTAGCTTTGATGCACCAAAACCCATTACAAATACACGATAAGATCCAAAGGGGTATTTTTAACAATTACATCAATATTCCCAACAATATGAAGGTTGAAGTTGGGTGTGTCAAAGGCTGCAATCTCGGGCGATATGGGAGTCCATGTTGATCAACGCCCAGTATGTCGATCAACAAGGAGTGCGAAGAGAGATCTGAGATGTCGTGCATCTAAGTCAATGTTGGAGTTGTATGTTGATCGAAATTAGCCATGTCGGTCGACATACGGGTATTTTTTCCAAATTTGGGCCAACTGCTATATTTAACCCTTCATACCTAGTATATATAACATGTAGACTTCGAAATTTGCGACTTTTGCCACTATTAAGACTCAAAGTTTAGGATTTTATTGTTCTTCTATTATTTTGCTTGATATTTGGAGATTTGGATCTAGATTTCTCAAGATTGGATCTAAATCTACTTTGATTTTATTTTATGAAGAACAATTCAAGGTTTTATCTTTTCATATGTTTTTTCTATATGAGTATGAGACGGTAATTCCTTAGTCTGATTCTAGGGCAATTGTGAATATCTTGGATGCATGTTTAGGGTTTATTAAATCAATGAAATTATTAATCTAGGTTTATCAATTCTTATGCTTGTTCTAAATAAGAGATAGTTGGCGACTAGATTAGGTTTTATAATTAATTAATTTGAGTCTAAAAGGTGAAAATTAATAAATGGATTAAAGAACTGATAATATGGTTTTTAATATTCTATGAAAAGAGGGATTTAATCCATAGGAATAAATCTGAGATTTTTGGGATTTGTTAATTGTTCTTGAGACCGAGAGGGTATAGATACTTGATAATCTACTTTATAAATCGCCATAATCTGGAATTTGAAATAATTTAATGAGGTTCCACTTTAATCTTTATGCTTAATTGATCAATTAATTTCCGTTGCATGTTATCCAAGATATGAACTTGTCCCTGGAATTTGAGCTTTTCCTCTGACTTTCGCAAAACCTTCTTTTAATCTTGTTTAGTTTAATTTTGCATTTTTAATTTCAATTTCAAAGACAACAAACCTTTTAAATTCTAATTTACTTAGATAATAAACCAAAAAAATATGATTCAGTGGATAGGATGGTTCGCTTATACAATCTATGTGGGATCGATAATTTTATTTGCCACTAGACGATTATTATCTACTAAAAATTTAGTAATCAAATTTCGGCGCCGTTGCCGGTGAATGTTTAGAATAATCTTGTTATTGATTATGTTCTAGGGTTATTGATTCGAGTTGTACTTTTAATTTCCCTTTTAAATTCTGGCGTAAGTTTTAAAATTTCTATCTGTTCGATCGACACGTGCTGAGTCTTCGTATCCATTGACTCTATTCACATCGATCGTCATAAGTGTTGATATAAAAAAGTATTTTATAATTTAAATTTCTTTACTTTCTTGTTTCTTTGATACTCATTTTTTTTCCTCTATCTCTCTCAGGTCGTTTATGAACACAAAAAGGAGTGGAAAGGAGCTAACTATGAGATCGAAACTAATTGCCGAAGGAACAACAGTAGGAAAAAGCTAGAGAAAAAAGCTTCCAGTAGTCAAACAATCAAAATGGCTAATGGCAATCCACCGAATGGGCCCAACCTCACTCTAGAGCAAGCAACTGAGCTTATGAGAGATGTTCATAATATGCGGGAGCGTAATAGGGAGTTGGAACTTGAAACAACCAACAACAATAACAATCCTCGATGCAACCGACAGGCTGGTGACATCTCAGATGATGAAGAGGAGGATATTCATGCTAGATTTGATGCTAATGAGGATGATGATGTTATCCAGAAAAGATCCAAGCCAAGTTTCCAGGAGACTGATTTCAGGGTTGGCATCAATGCCAACAATTTTAAGCTGAAGACTTGTCTAGTGTAGATGGTTCAACAAAACCAATTTGGGGCAATGCTATTGAAGATACCTATGCCCACCTTGATAAGTTCATCATGCTTTGTAACACTATGAAAATCAATGGAGTTAGTCAGAGTGCCATCTGGATGAGACTCATCGCCTTTTCACTACGGGACAAGGCTCAGTAATGGTTCTCTGCTCTAGACCAGAGCAACATCAGCACATGGGCAAAAATGAGGAATGAATTGCTGGCTAATTTCTTTCCACCAAGTGTCATTATACAGAGGATGAAAGACATCACTAGATTCGCTCAAAGGCCTGATGAGAATTTTTTGAGGCTTGAGAGCGCTACATGGAACTGCTGAGAGTGTACCATAGCCATGGTTTATCTTTTGAGGAGCAAGCTGAGACATTCTCTGAAAGCCTAAATAACCGAATTGTTGAGTTTGTGGATGCTACTTTGGGGGATTTTATCATGACATAGTGTGCCAAGAGAGCTATGGATTTCTTTCAGAAGATGGAAAATAACAACCATAGGTGGTCTAACATCCGAGAGGAACCATACAAGGTTGTTGAGGAGGTGGCTAGCTCTGAGATGGAATTGTTGACTGAGGTGAAGAAATTGAGAGAGGATTTCACTAAATTGGAGGCTGGACAAGCCAGTGCTACTGTTGATTAAGTCCAAGCTATTGGTGAAGGTGATTGTACGGATGTTAGTTTTGTCCAACGAGGTTGTTATCAAAATAATTATCGAGGAGGATATTCACAAATCAATTAGAATTGCAATTAGAGCCACAATCCCAACAATGCAAGAAACCATCCTGGTTTCTCATATTCAAACCCCTATGTTACTGAGCAACCACCTGCTGGATTCACTAGTGCTCTTTCGATCAATTCTGCAGCCTCTAAAATCTGAATCTGAGAATTCATTCAGCATGATTCCATTAGTTTTGGGATACCAAATACCTAAAGACTCAGTCTACTTGAGATATCTCACGATCCTCTTAGTTACTTCCATGTGGGACTTCTTAGGATTCACCTGGAATATTGCGCACACTCCCACAACATAAGATATATCGGATCTGCTGGCAATTTGATATAGTAGTGACCCAATAATCCCCCGATAAACAGTTGGATCGATAGGTTCTCCTTCTTCATCAAGGGTGATCTGAAAACTGGTGCTCATAGGAATTTTCAAGGTCTTTGTCTTCTTCGGACAAAATTTTTTGATCAAATCTTGAGAATACTTCGTCTGACTTATGAAAATCCCTTCATCTGATTGATCAACTTGCAATTCAAGAAAGTATGTCACCTTTCCCATCATACTCATTTGAAATTTATTCTACATCAGCTGGACAAACTTCTCACATAGCTTGGTGTTTTTGTTGCCGAAGATAATATCGTCTACATAGATTTGAACAAGCAGGATGTCCTCTCCATCCTTTATCTTGAACAGGGTTCGATCGGTTGCACCTTTTTCAAATCCATTCTTGAGCAGAAACTGGTAGAGAGTTTCATACCATGCTCTAGGTGCTTGCTTCAATCCATACAAGGCTTTCCTTAGCGTGTAGACTTGGTTTCCTTGCTCGAAACCTGGGGGTTGTTCGACATTAACCTCTTCCTTCAATTCACCATTGAGGAAGACACTCTTCACATCCATTTGAAGAACTATGAAATAGTGATAAGCTGCATATGCCAGGAACAGACGAATATCTTCTAGTCTGGCAATTGGTGCAAACGTCTCATCGAAGTCTATCCCTTCACATTGTGCGTACCCCTTGGTAACCAATCTTACTTTGTTTCGAACGATGGTACCGGTCTCGTCTTTTTTATTCTTGAAGACCCACTTGGTACCGATCACGGATTGATGTGTAGGTCTATCCACTATATACCACACATTGTTGTGAGTGAACTATCCTTATTCCTCTTGCATCGAATTAATCCAATCTATTGATTGAAGAGCTTCTACAATCTTCACAGGTTGGATTTGAGATATGAAGCAAGACATCAATGCAGTGCCTTGTCTGGTTCGAACAGGATTCCCAATGTCATCCATCAAGTCTTCTCCCCAAAATCTTTTTCCAAGGTCGGTCTCGGCCAGCATGGTTCTCACTGCTTCTTTGAGTGTTTTATTTCTTCGTTCAGCGAGGCCATTTTGTTGAGGAGTTCTTGGAGTAGACTTCTCATGCCCGATTCCAATTTCAGCGCAAAAATCCATGAGAGGTCCATTGCAAAATTATGTTCTATTGTCGGACCTTATCCTCTTAACTGTCACCCCTTGGTCATTCTTAAGACGGGTAATCAGTTCTGGCAACTGAATCTTGACTTCGTTCTTGGACTTGAGGAGTACCACCCATGTATATCTTGAGTAGTCATCAACAACTACTAATGTATACTTTCTTCCTCCAATTGTGGGCGGAGTAATTGGACAAAACAAATCCATGTGGAGCAATTCCAAGATCCTGTCTGTGCTGGCTGTAACTGGCCTGTTCTTGAACGAGGCTCTTGTCTGTTTCCCGAGCTGGCAAGCTTTACAGACTCCTTCCTTTTGGAACTTCTTCTGTGGCAGTCCTTCAACTAGATTATTCTTTGCTAGATGTCTGATCGAGTTGAAGTTCAAATAACTTAATCTTTTGTGCCACAACCAGTTTACTCCATCTGACGAACCGTGCGCCAGGAGGCAGGTTCCTGCTTCTCCACTGGACCAGTTGATCACTAAAATTATTTAACAGTGAGTTAGCAAAGCTAATAATATAGTGGCAAATAAAATTATTGAATCCCAGGGGAAAGAAGTAACGAAAAACCTTAAATACTAAAATGTAAGTTCTCAAAATACTGGTTAGGAAAATCAAATTTTGGTTTTGCTGTTTCGAAAATCGTAATACTTGCAAATTTAGATCAAGAAATTAAAATACTTTTGATGAAACGATTTTGAGAAGTACAGAT
>JAPKLW010000259.1:153961-177032 GCA_026898455.1 Plectranthus barbatus | reverse complement strand
ACATGGATGAATGAATTGATTAATTCCCAATTTAATTCCTCTTCGTAGTGAAACATCAGAAAAAGTATTAATAACTTCTTTGTTGGACAATTCATAAAGTAGATTAATTAATTACCTATCTCCGCTCGGTCTCAAGATGAATTAATTAACTCCATAATTCTACGAATCTATTCATATAATTTATCTCCTTCAGTTACGACAAGAAATCAAATTATATTGTGAAAATCTCTTTCCATTGAAAACCATTACAGTTACGTCTCAAGTAATCAACTAATTAATCCTAAGATGTGGCCAAAAAACTCAAGATTATGAATAAACACAGATTTCACAAACTTCGAAGGGAAAGGAAAAATAATTCAATCAATAAAACATGCATACATTGATAATTCGAAACCCTAGAATCTGAGGAAGAAGTTAGTTACACATATACATAGTAATATTCATCATAGAAAAATAAAACCTGGATTGCATAAAAACTTGGGTCTGAATGTCTTCCCACAAAATTCTGTCTTCAAACATAAACTCTAAAAACTCTTGGAAATCTCTCAAAATCTGAAATCTGGAATGACGCACACCTCAAAATCGAAGTTACATGGGTATATATATATGTGGAGGTGTATCCTATCAAATCTAGGGCTAAAGATATGATAAAATCCGATTTTCATCAAATTTCCGCGCCAGCAGTCCGCGTCGATCGATGTGGATTGGCGTCGATCGACGTGGCTTTCCCTTCGGCATCGATCGATGTGGATTCACGTCGATCGATGTGGTCTCTCACCCCTTCTGCGCGATCTCACGGTTTTGGCCATAACTTCCTCTCTCGAACTCCGATTGACACGATTTCAGTTGCGTTGGAGAGCTAACTAAAAGCTTCATCCATTGCCATGCGCTTATAGCCCGAATTCCTCTTGTGGAAGAACTCTTCACTGCTACATTTACACGTCACTGCTTTCGGAACAGTTTTTTCGTGAATTTAATCCTAAAACCTGCACAAATACCAAAATGCGCACACCACCTAATATTGACTCATGCATATCTCAATAAAACTACATAAAATAGTTGAAAAATAATATAGATAAGTGAGTGAAATAATGAGCTTATCAAACCCCCCAAACATGAACGTTTGATTGTCCTCAATCAATAGGCAAGAAAGAAATCAAAAGATCATGTGGTTAAAGTGCAATGCCTCACAATATTCATCACAGTCAAGAACCTAGAATCCACTACCCACAAGCAATTTGAAAGAGATGGAAAATTCATCAACCGTGGAAGAACTCATAGGAAGTGTATCGCTCAACTCTCAAGTGTTTAAGGTAAAGATGAAAGCACTCAACAACATGTATGAAGAAATTTCTACCATAGGCTCGCAAATTTTCTAATATCTCCACTGCTAGAATATGCACACAAGTCTAGAATCAAGAATGACTTTCGAATGGTTGTAACGTAGCCTTTTTCTGATAAGGTAGGGAAATATGGCCAAGTGACTAAATTAATTGAGTTCATGACTCTCAACACCTCCAACCACTATCTATAATCATCCACCTTATCTTCTCATATACATCAACAAACTCAAAAAAAAAAAATTCTAGCTCATTTTGAATCTCTTATGCTCTTTTCGATATTTTTGTATTCTTTTCTTTTCAGAGAGCTTATGAGAATTCTAATTATTTCTTTGAGCTTCCTATTCACACATCTTTTCACCACTAATTTATAATATCTTATCACCAATTCACCAATCAAAACCATACACGCCACAACTTAAGACACGAGTGAGACAGTACTTTTCTTAATCTCATAGACAAGGAAAGAAAAAAATTGTACAGGCTCAAAGGGGCTAACTAGGGAAAATTTTATTGTGAAGGGACAGTGTTTAGAATATTGGGTTAACAAAGATGGCCTAAGATCATCTCCTAAACTTGTGCACACTATGCAGTCTCAACACAGAAAATAGGCAAGTTCTAGAGAATTCAAAACACACATGTGAATCTCACATCAAACGAAATAAAGACTCAAATTCTCACACAAGGATTCAAAAATTTTCTTCCACAGTCAATTTCAAATCAAGTCAATCAGCATGCAAGTATAAGTGTCAAATCAGTCCTATCATGCGGTATTCTACATTCATAGGCATCTAACCACAATCTCAATCAATTCAAACTCAACCTTCAATCAACTCTAATCTCACAGTCTCATACAGGTCATCTCAAAACTCAAAAAAACAATTCCACAAAATAGCATAAAATAGAAAAGTACGAAAAATTAAAGACAAAAAGTAGAATAAATAAAAGATAGGACGTTCCATCTCTTGTCCACATCCCCCCAAACTTATTTCCAACTCGAAGAGTGGAATAAGTTTGAAAATCAGATAAAAGAGGGAACGATACATGGTAGTTGATCTCAGACATCAACTTTTTATCCCCCGGAGTCTCCAAATCACCACTAAGGAGGTCGGGTCCAGACAGGTCTTTTCGCGACCTCCTTTCCATCTTTGTTCTTGACAACTTGCATCCCTCATTTCTTGGCATCTTTTTCCAGAAGGACCTTGTGCGTGCATAATGAGGGGTTGATCCCCTTGATGTCTCTCAATGTCCCCCCAATGGTGGACTTGTACTTCCATAGAACTCGTAGTAATTTTTCCAACTTCCCATACCTGAGGTGTGCCGGAAGCATCTTGAGTTCCAGAACCAGCGGATCAGAGTTAGATGGCAGCTTTCCTAGGTTTGCGTCGGTTGACATAAATGAAACTGCCATAATCCCTTTTTTACGTCGCACTTCTTCTGCCGATGAAAACTCCGTGTTTGACTTCCTTAGTGCGTCTATCGACGTGACTGTTACATAGATCGACGTGGCTCCTAAGGTTGCGTTGATCAACGTGGAGGCATTTCCACGTTTTCCCTTATTTTTCTGGCTGCGTCGGCTTGGAAACCGCTCCCGTTTGTTCTCTTTTTCATGTGTTATTCCCTCAGATACGTCCAGCTCCATCACCAAATCCACAAGCTCATCGTCCGCCTTATCTAAATCTGAAGATAAACACAAAGAGTGTAGTAAGCAGTTCTCCAGAAAGTTCGGATCAGTTTTAAGAAAAGGAAAGGGAGAGGAAATCACCGGATTTAAACAATTGATCATGTGGCACTCTTCCTAGTAGCTCCCTTCATTACGCTTCTGCACTGCTTTGTAGATGGGGAAGGTGACCGACTCGTTATTAACTCAGAATGTCAGTTTGCCCTCTCGAATGTCAATGAATGCTCCAGCAGTCTTCAATAAAGATCTCCCCAAGATAAGCGGGATGTTGTGGTCTTCTTCCATGTCAAGCACCACAAAGTCTGCTGGAATGATGAAGTCCTTCACCTTCACAAGTACGTCTTCTACGATGCCTCTTGGGTAGGACACCGATCTGTCAGCCATCTGCAATGATATGGTCGTTGGTTTGATGCTCCCGATCTCTAGTCGCTTGAAGATTGACAACGACATTAAGTTGATGGATGCGCCAGAATCGCAAAGGACCTTCCCAAAGGTCTCTCCTCCAATGACGCAGGGGATCGTGAAGGATCCCGGGTTCTCTCTCTTCAGCGGCATCTTCTTCTGAATAATCGCACTCCATTCCTCAAACAAGTTGACCCTCTCGTGCTCCATGAAGGATCTTTTCTGAGAGACCATATCCTTCAAAAACTCGATATACCACGGTATCTCTCGTAGTGCCTCAATCAGCGGGATGTTGATGTTTACTTTCTTCATGTTCTCTAGAAAGCGTGCAAATCTCTCGTTCATCTTCGTTTTAGCAAAGCGCTGCAGAAACGGCATTGGAGGCTTCTTCGCAGGTGCGCTGGGAACTGGCGTCGATCGATGGGGCCTTTGGAGCTGCGTCGATCGACGTAGATCTGCGTCGATCAACGGTGCTGCGTCTGCGATGGCTTCTTCGAGCTGCTCAGCTTCTTTCCCTGCCTGCTTTGGCCCTTCATAGGATTTTCCCCCTCTCAGAGTGATGCATTCACTTGGTTCCTCTGATTCTGATTCTTGGGGTTAATCTGAGTGTTGCTCGGAAGTTGGCCCGGCTTGTGCTGGGCTCCGAGGGCATCGGTGATCTGGCTAACCTGGGTTTCTATAATTTGTACATGCTTCTGCACCGGGTCTACTTTAGTATTCACGCCTGCTATTTCTCGCTCCAATATCTCCACTTTGTCAGTAGACCCTTGCATGAACTTAGCCAAAATCTCCTCGAGATTTGGCTTTTTCTTCTCCACCACTTCTCCATCTTGCACTGCAAACCCAGGTGGTGGTAGCTCCGCGGCTTGGTGGTCCGCGTAGGAAAATCTAGGATGGTTCCTCGCGTGATTATAAATGTAGGGCTGGTTGTGCTGCTGATTATGCTGCTGATATCCTCCACGGTAGTTGTTTTGGCAAGCACCCAATTGCATGAAACTTACAGCGGCACAATCCCCCTCAGACGGAGCTTGCACTGGCTCTACTGCAGCAACTATTTTCTCCTGCTTCAGTGCAGCAAAGTCTTCCCTTAGCTTTTTCAGCTCGGTTGCCAAATCAGGTTGTTCGGCAACTTTCTCCACCACGTTCTCGACCGCCATCATAGGCCGATGTCGACTCGAGGACCACTGTTGAGTGTTGTTGGCCATCTTTTGGAAGAATTCCATGGCCTTCATTCCGCTTTTCGTCATGATGGTGTCTCCCAGTGTGTGTCCACCAACTTGACGGTCTTATCATTGAGTCCCTCGTGGAATGCTTCTGCCTGTTCTCCTGGCGGAAAGCCATGTCCGGGGCAAGATCTCAGTTGCTCTTTGAACCGCTCCCATGTCTCACTGAAACTCTCATCGGGTCTTTGAGCGAATATGATGATTTCCTTCATTCTCTGCCTGATGACGTTTGGAGGGAAGAAGTTTTCCAGGAATTCATTCCGCAGTTCAGTCCATGTACTTATACTTTCTTTGTCCAGTGCAGTTAACCAAGACTGTGCCTTATCCCGCAAAGAGAATGCGAACAGACGCATTCGGATGGCACTCTTGCTGACTCCTCCGATTTTGACAGTATTGCAGAGCATAAGAAACTTATCCAGATGTGCGTAAGGATCCTCAGTAGCTCTCCCTCCGAATTGATTTTGCTGCACCATCTGTACCAACCCGGTCCTCAACTCAAAGTTGTTGGCATTGATGCCAACTCTGAAGTCTGTCTCTTTGAACCGGGGTTTATATTGGTTTTGCATAGCCTCCTCTTCTTCCTCATCGTCAGATTCCTCTGGCTGATTCTGGTTGTCATCCTCTTCATTATCGGGATTGTCTTCAAATAGTGGGTTGCGGCGAAGATCCCTATTATTCTGATTGTTCCTCTCGAGGTCTCTTTCCAGATTAAGTTGTTGGAGTTGTGCCCTCATGGCTTGGACTTCTTGGAGAAGCACAACTTGCTCATCTGCAGTTAGCATTGGTGAAGGTGGTTGAACATTTAGTGGTGGTACATTATCGTCCATTGCTTGATTACTCGAGCTTTCCTGAGCACGCTTATTCCTTCGGATCTTTCTACAAGTGGCTTCAATTTCCAGGTAATAATAGAGCGGGGCCTTTCCTTTAGTTCTCGTACTCATGCACTACCTGTACAACAAATGAGGTAGTGAGGTAAACGGAAATAAATTGAAACAGAATGAATTTGAAAATCTGAATTTCTGGAAAAAAACAACGGGCGTCGATCGACGTGGAAGTGATAACTGCGTCCATCAATGTGGGTGTCATGTCGATTGACGTGAACAACGAAAGTACAAAAAATTCAAAGAAAAGTGCGAAAATTACAGTCTAAATAAGTATTTCGATTAAAGAATTAATAGTAAGATTATTTCTATTCAATCCCCGGCAACGGCGCCAAAATCTGTTCACTAAAATTATTTAACAGTGACATAGCAAAGCTAATAATATAGTGGCAAATAAAATTTTCGAATCCCAGGGGAAAGAAGTAACAAAAAACCTTAAATACTAAAATGTAAGTTCTCAAAATACTGGTTAGGAAAATCAAATTTTGGTTTTGCTGTTTCGAAAATCGTAATACTTGCAAATTTAGATTATACAAGAAATTAAAATACTTTTGATGAAACGATTTTGAGAAGTACAGATTCCAGGGATATCTACCTATCAAGTATGACATGGATGAATGAATTGATTAATTCCCAATTTAATTCCTCTTCGTAATGAAACATCAGAAAAAGTATTAATAACTTCTTTGTTGGACAATTCATAAAGTAGATTAATTAATTACCTATCTCCGCTCGGTCTCAAGATGAATTAATTAACTCCATAATTCTACGAATCTATTCATATAATTTATCTCCTTCAGTTACGACAAGAAATCAAATTATATTGTGAAAATCTCTTTCCATTGAAAACCATTACAGTTACGTCTCAAGTAATCAACTAATTAATCCTAAGATGTGGCCAACAAACTCAAGATTATGAATAAACACAGATTTCACTAACTACGAAGGGAAAAGGAAAATAATTCAATCAATCAAACATGCTTACATTGATAATTCGAAACCCTAGAATCTGAGGAAGAAGTTAGTTACACATATTCATAGTAATATTCATCATAGAAAAATAAAACCTGGATTGCATAAAAACTTGGGTCTGAATGTCTTCCCAAAAAATTCTGTCTTCAAACATAAACCCTATGAACTCTTGGAAATCTCTCAAAATCTGAAATCTGGAATGAAACGCACCTCAAAATCGAAGTTACAGGGGTATATATATAGGTGGAGGTGTATCCTATCAAATCTCGGGCTAAAGATATGATAAAATCCGATTTTCATCAAATTTTCACGCCAGCAGATCCACGTCGATCGATGTGGATTGACATCGATCAACGTTGATCTCCCTTCGGCGTCAATCGATGTGGATTCACGTCGATCGATGTGGTCTCTTGTCCCTTCTGTGTGGTTTCACGATTTTGGCCATAACTTTCTCTCCCAAACTCTGATTGACCCGATTCCAGTTGCATTGGAGAGCTAACTCAAAGCTTCATCCATTTCAATGCGTCAATAGCCCGAATTCTGCTTGTGGAAGAACTGTTCACTGCTACTCTTATACGTTACTGCTTTCGGAACGATTTTCTCATGAATTTAAGCCTAAAACCTGCACAAATACCAAAATACACCTAACACCACCTAGTATTGACTCATGCATAAAATATATATATACAATCAATAAAACTACATAAAATAGTAGAAAAATAATATTGATAAGTGAGAGAAATAATGAGCTTATCACCAGTCTACAACGTAAAGAGCTCTTTTTCTGATTCCTCTGATCTTGGTCTCGTTGGTTAGCTTGTCTATGATGTGGCACTCTGATTCTTCAAAACTGACAACGTAGCCACTCTCGCTCAACTATCTTATGCTATGAAGATTGTGCTTCAGGTTGGTGACTAAGGACACATTCTGAATGATGATTCCATTGTGCTCCACACATCCTTTTCCAACTACTCGACCCTTGGCCTTGTTTCCAAAAGTGACAGATGGTCCTCTGCACATCACAAGATTCTTGAGTAGATCTATTTCTCCTGTAATGTGTGCTGAGCACTCGCTATCCAGGATCCATGATCTTGCTTTCTTCTGAGAACTCGGTCCCTAGAAAATTTCATTTAGGTCCCCGCATCCTTTCGGGTCCTGCAAAGTGATGCGGTAAAAGTTCAATCACAATAAACTCTCAACCACACACAAGAATAAAATATCAATCCAAGTTCTTCTCGATTTGCCTACTAGAATACCGAGCTACTCAAGTGAAGTCTTATAGCTAAGCATGATTCAATCGTTGAGTTGTTTCTAATCATCTAACCATGCAATTCAAATCTATGCTACCAATATATGAATAACACGAATTTAACCAACAAATGTTAATAGAACAATCCTTCTCGATATGGTAAACCAAGACAAACACAATTCTCAAGCTATGAAGATAGGATGTTGAGATGAGTAGAGATGCAATCAAATTTGGTTAATCATTGTTGCAAACATTATTTAATTCCTAGGAGATTGAGCAATCGACCCTACACTCGATAACCCCTTGTCACGGTGAGCTACCGGTTGATGATCTAGAACTAGCAAACAGTCACGTTATTTAGCCCTAGACCACTCCAAATGGTTCGTCAATTATTGCCCTACGACCTAGCACCGCACAGGGATTGGAACTAAAATCGTATGAATTAACACTATTCACGACGATTCCGCCCGCATGTTGGCTGCAGCGTTCACGTCAACTACCTCCTAAGTTGGCTATTACCTACACCTAAGAGGTAAGGAACAAGCTCTAGTGAAATCCAAGCTCTCAAAGGAAAGTAAACAAACAATTCTCATACCAAATTCTCATGCATCCTTCCTCAAATCAACATCCAAAATGGTTTAGAACTTCATACCTTTCAATTGTGCAAATACAATTTGGAATTTAATGAACTTCATTACAATTTGAAAGTAGAAATAAGATTCTTCCCCAATTTGGATTTGGTTGACTTGATCCACCGCCTTCAATCTTCAATCTCTTCCAAGTATTGATGAATTAATCTCCTAGATGCTCTAGGACTAAGATGAATTGGAATGGAAAAATGGAATCTAGGGAAAAATCTAACTATCGTACGTGAAAAGTGACAAAAAGCCTCTCAAATAACCGCTCTTTCCCCTTTTATAAGCAAGCAATCAGGCCCTCGGATCGCCCGGTTGAAGTTTGGCTCACCCGGGCCATCAATAACCACCAAAACTGCCAAGAACCGACTTGGCTCGGCCGAGCAAGGCATGGCTCGACCGAGTCAAGTCCCTGCCCGCACTCGCTCGACCGGTCCTGCACTTGCTCGACCGGTCGAGCCCTCTGAACTAATTCTGGCAGCTTCGCTCGGTCGGTCCTGCCTTGGCTCGGCCGGTCGAGCCCTTTGAAGCCCCCGCTCGGCCGGTCCTGCACCCGCTCGGCCGGTCGAGCTCTCCAAACTCCAAAACCTTGCGATTTTCCTCCAAAACTCCACCAAATATGCTTGTTTATGCCAAAAACCTATCCTACACAAGTCAAACACACAAAACACGAAAACATAACCAAAATACGACAAAAACATATGATACGGGAGTAAAATAGCCACAAACAAGCATGTTCACATATCAAAATACGGGTCATTTTACGCACGTATCACAATGTCAGTTTTTTGGATCAATCATTTTGGTATCCAAACCTGTTTCACTCTTATAGTTCGCGAAACTGAATCACTCTTTAGTGATTGATTAACCTTTCTTCTAAAATAACGTATGTTGTTTGAATGCATGTGAGGAAAGGTTGTGGTGTGTGAACTCTTCCTGGAACTGTTGTTCTGGAAATAGTCTCGAGAAACAGTTCTTAGGTGTTTAGCCATCATAGTCTTAGGATGACAAAACTGTCTTGACTCAGACATCAAATAGGTGTTCCTCCTATTCCGATAACTGTTATGATAAAACTGAGTTCTATCATAACCTCTTGGATTTCTATCTGGTTGTCGAATTAACTTCCTTGCAACATTCACATGTTGCTCAGTCGTTCTTGTTGGCGAAACAGGATTCCTTGCATATGGAACATTACATTTATCCACTTTTGAAGGAAAGTCAGTTTTCCTCTCACCAGTTTGTTTGTACAGTTTACGAACTATTTTAGCTCTCTGTCGAGGTGCCAATTTAGAGTCAATTTTTGACAAGCATTTGGTCTTTTCTTTTTGCTTAACTGTCTCTTTAGATTTGATTTTTCCCTTCTCCAACACACTGCCTGAACTGAGTTTGGCTTTGACAAAGCCTAAAAGAGTTTTCTCAATTAGATGCATGTTCGCTCAAATCTTCTTTTTCATTATGGAGCTCCATAAATCCAAGTCCAAATTTATCGGATGGTGATTTCTGAGCATTCAAAATCTCTTTCAGTTTCTTATAGCTCTTTTTGAAAGTACATTCACATTTAATCAGCTCAGTTTTCTTCAAGGAATCACATTCTTTTGAAATATTTTCAAACTCTTTAAAGAGTTTTGAATATTCTTCCTTGAGTTTTTAAAAATCCTCACTGATTGACCTCGTCTTTGCGACTTCATCGGTGAAAACTGAAATCTCTGATTTCACTGAGGCTTTTTCACTCGCTAATACATCCTTAATCTCATGAAATTTATCTACCTCTTTAATAATGTTCTCAAGAGAAACATCTTCTGAATTTGAGCGACAAAATTCAGAGTTTTCTTTAATGCATGTATATGCAAGAGATGAGGGTAGATGAGTTGTTACCACTATTTTGCAGTTTGAAGCATTATCTTCATCATCGGTAACAACTCCATCCACAGCTGCCATGAAAGCTAGGAATGCTTCCTCATCATTCTCATCCTTGGACGTGTAATAGCCTTCATCATGGTCTGGAACGTCTGGCACTTCTGTTCTGGACAACATCGCTTGAGGGAGCTTTAGAATCTCTCCTCTCAAATACCTTCCTCAATCTGTCTCTCTCCTCCTGAGAGATAGAGGGCATTCGTACTTCAAGTGATCTGGAGATTTACATTCGTAGCACGTGCGTGGCTCTCTCTTTGTAAACCTTTGCTCACTAGACTGAGCTTCCTTCCCTTTTCCTTTAGGCTTTTCGAGGACTACAGTCAGGCTCCTCATCTGTTCCTCTAGTTTCGCAACTGATAGTTCAGTTTCCTTCTTCTGAACTAAGGTGGAGGTATCCTTCGCTGGTGAGGATTGATAGGTAGTTTTCTCGAACTGAACTGGCTTCTTCTGTCGTCTTTGGAAATCTCTCTTTACGAAGAATACAACACCTTTTGTTCACCATCTGAATGTCCCATTCATGTGCTTGAAGTTCGGTGAACAACTCTTCGGTGGACATTTTTGAGAGATCCATGGTCTTTAAACTGGTTGTTTTGACAAACTAATCTTCCTTCAGCATTCTCGAAAGAATTTTGGCTTTCATGTGAGCCACACTTTCTTCTTTACCAAGACCTTTCATCTCACTGACGATGGCGTCATACCTTGCTTCCATTGATTTGATCGATTCGCCAGACAACATCTGGAAGGATTCGTATTTATCAACACACATTTGTTTTTCATTGCGCTTCATCGCTTCATTTTCTTTAGTAAGCTCGTTGATCCAATCCCACAATTCTTTAGCACTGTTGTTCTCTATGGCTTCGTCCATGAGAGATTCAGGAAGAGATTGCATGATCATTTCTTGAGCGATGGGATCAAGCTGATGACGTTTCTTGTCTTCAAGTGTCCATTCTTCCAGTAGCTTATCTACCATTTGGACACCACCTTGATCCTCTCTTCCTCCGAGCTGGATACTAATCTTCTAGATCTTCAGAGGTCCATTCTTTCAGACTTCATCCATCTCTAAATGCTGAGCCCTCAGTTGAATGAGACACCTCTTCCTCCATACCTCAAACTACTCCGGGTTGTACTTGGAAATGCTTGTATAATTCATCATTTTCTTAAGATAACCTGCTCGCTAATCACACTTAACAAACAAATAAGAGTGCAAGGAAGCATGGATCCGGTCCTACGCACTAAAAATAGGACAGTCTAGAAAGACCGACCTGCTCCGAAACCACTTGTTTGTCCCTGATCAGAGTACGAAATAATATGCAGCGGAGTCTCAGTTATTTTCACTCTTAAAACGGGAAGTTCAGTTTAAAACTGGAGACTCAGTTTTAATCAACAGTTAAAAAAGACTGTTTATGTTAGCCAGCAGTTTTAGGTACCCAGTTTACAGTTATATCCAGTCAACAATTATACGCTTCAACACTTTTAGAGAAGTGTTGAAGGTTTCAATATACAATTGAAAATTGTATGATCGTTAAATAAGTAAAACTATAAATGAGGCAGGATATTTATAGTGGTTCGAAGCCTTAAGTCCTACGTCCACTCTTCGGAAATTAATCCGGAAATTTACTAAGTAATGAAGGTACAATCCTCACGATCTATATCCAAATGTTGTGAAAACCACCGTCAACAGCAAAATGGATTGCTAGCCCAGGTAGTTGATCTTCACGACTTCTTCAATTCCTCGAAGCCAGGTGGCACCTTGAAGTCTTCTCAGGAAATGGATTGGGGACAAACCTCCCTTCTCCTTCTGCGGTGGGTGGATGGTTGAGTTCTTCCTAGAACGTACGTAGGTTGGCAAAAGCCCGTAAGAATCTTCTTCTCCTTAGAGAATCAGGCTGCTGTGTTCTTACTTGAAACGTTGGAACACCATGAGAGTAGACTAAGTCGAAAGACTTAATACTCGTGTACACAAAGGTCACACGGTGAATCTCTAAAGATTCCTTGAGCAATAATGCCTCGTGTTCAATAAATGAACCACGGAGTTAATGCCTTTCGCTTGATAGCGTTAAATGCATTGAGCTTTAAATTCGGCAGAGTAATGGCAAGGTTTTTGAGCATTGAATCGATTGTTGTCTCTCTGGTCCTTCTGCTATTTATAGTCAGAGATTTGAAAATAGCCGGTAGAGACAACTCGTATGATGTCCAATCAATGGCCATCCTTCTTTGTAAAGTAGACCTGCTCCTCTGCCTTTTCTGATCACTGTTATGCTTGTTGTAGGCTCAGTTCGTACTTATTGTGTCAGACTCGAACAACGTTGTACTTCAGTCATAACTGAGTTTATCTTCATTCTTTATCATTGATCTTCAATGCTCTTTTATGTTAGCCAACAGTTTTAATCAACAGTTATAAGTTTTAATCAACAGTTAAAAAAGACTGTTTATGACTGTTCGGCATCTTGCTTTTCACGTATTTCTTTGACATGAAACTGTCCTGGTCGTGAGCACCTCTCGACAGTTTCTTTATGAAAACTGTGTCCACAGTTTTCTTTGCTATACAATCCTTGACAGTTTAAAACTGTTCTGCTCAGTTTTTCTCGTCCATTGCTTTTTTACTGTTTTCTTGTCTGGACGGCTTCCACTTCAAAAACTGTTCAACAGTTTTTGACAATTTTCTTCTCCTAGACTATTACAACTCGATCATCCTATACAAGGATTACATGAGGTAATAACTCTAAGGCCTAAACTTTTGTACACATTTTTGACACATCAAAACATCAAATCAAAGGTGGGATTTCTATATCTATCCCTAACAGCTACTTATACTTATTAATTTTTCAAGTATCAAATTATTTGATGATAAAATAGGTAAAGAAACAAGAATCACAAAACAATTCAATGAAGTTGAAGGCTCAGGATATACCGCCTTCACTGAGGTTGTTGCATGTGGCTGCGAAACATACTATTGGTGATGACGGCAGCATCCACGTACCGGTAGCTGAGGATGACTTTTGTTAAAAGGAGAAAAGTTCATTTATTTTATTTGACGACATCCACAATTTTTGTGAGCTTCAGCCGATCGGAGTAGGATGCATATCGATTTATATATTGTGAGTTTTATTTTAAGTATTTCATTATTTGTTGTATCAATATATACATTATTATTTTAAAGTAACTTGATCATGGGGAGAATATGTAGGCACTTGTAAAAGGTGTGTGCGAACACAAACTTTATACATAAAATTCGACTTATTGATCCATGTGTTGTCTTAACCAAACTTGGTTCGATAGAAAATGCCAATCTTGTAGGATGAAAGTTGATTGGAACATCACCGAATAAGCTAGTTTTTGTGCCATGCAATGTCGGGTATGTGAATATAATTGTTTTAATTTCTTAACAATGTTTATGTTTAATATTGTTCGTAAAATTCCAATCACCATTTTTTGACTTTAAAAATAGTTATCATTGGATCCTTCTGGTGATTGATGCACATGGCGACAAGGTGTTTGTGCTGGATCTTTTGGAAAACCAACTTCATTATGCTGAGTGGAGAAATATAATTGAGATGTAAGTTTTTATTTTAATTAACGAAGTTGATAGACATATTTGTTTTCACTTTTTTATTTTATTAAATGTAGGGCTATGAAAATATTCAATGTTTCGATGGGAAGAAAATGGGAAGTCGTCAAGGTAAATGTGTCTTTCTTAAGACTTGTTAAAATTGTATATTAAAGCATTAACAGTTTCTAAAATTGATGATCATACAATGTCCACAACAGCCCGATGAAAAGAAGTGTGGCAATTATGTCATGCATTATATGAAAGATATCATTGACGACATTGATTCTCTTCCATTGACAGATATGGTAATTCAATTTCAACTCTAACTCATTAATGTATTCATTACTTGCAACTAACTCATTATCGTATTCATTACTTGAAAAAGAAAATTGGTTGGGCTCAGACCACGAGTAGGTGTCCCCAATTAGGGTTTCAGCTCTAACTCAGTCATGTATTCATTACTTTAATAAGTAAATTGGTTGGGCTCAGACTTTTCTTTGTGCTAATATTTGTAAATATCGTAAGGAATGGTGTGACCTTCTCCAAACTTATTTTGATTGAGGTATGCTAGTATGATTGATTTATCATTTTAATGTTTTATGTGATCATTTTTCTAAATCTCATCTTTCTATGTTGCATTATTGATAAATTTGCTAATGGCATCTCGATTTCAGATCATCGAAAATGCCAAAGGGGCACTGGTAGTCTCCTATCTATGATTGAAGCCAATTCAAGGAAAAATACATATAAATTTCTCCATCACACACTTTGATCGGACCGCAAGATTCAGCAAAGACTTGAAAAACTTCAATTTTATTTAGCAAATACCTAGTTTTGTAGGAGTTTTTATTCTAAACTTATGTACTCGAATCATGCATACATTTAATTTTATTATTAGTGAAAAAAATTGGAGTATGCTAGTAATTCTAGTTTTGAATTGTGATAATTGTTTTGGCAGGTTTTAGAAAAAAATAATAGAAGATGCGGAATGCTGCATCTACTATAAGCATATAGAAGACGAGAGATTCTACGTCGTCTATAAGCTTATAGACGACGTGGAATGTTGCGTCGTCTATAGACTTATAGATGATGCAACATTCCGTGTCGTCTATAGGCTTATAGACAACGCAAAATTTTGCGTCTTCTATTCGTGAATCCTAATATACTACACTAGTATAGATAACACGGAATCCGGTTATCAACTACGCAAATTCCGCGTTGTCTTTTAGCATACTTCTTGTAGTGAATGTTATTGAGTTCCTCAAGTAATGTCGCCATCCTATAACTCGGATATGGTAACCTAACTCCAAGCGTCAGAACGTTCTACACGAACTGTTGTCACCCAAGATGCAGGTATACGAGCACGTTACTCAGGCTCTCCACCATGGCAAGTCAAAGCAATTGTCAGCCCATGCATCCTCCTAAACCTTCGTTAGGGTTTTGATTCAATCAAGAGACGAGATCTTGTATTCTCTGAAGTCGGACAAAAGAATACATGTTACTCTTCTCCAATCAATACGCAACCGTACATATCAGCATATCAAATGATCAAGACAAATCACTTCTTTCCGACTATGCTTCAGCCTACACAAACAGACTTATCCTCAAATTGTGTGAGCTGTGATTACTATATTTATATCTCACTACGTCAAAGATCATACTGTCTACTGCGATCTAAGACACGCCATATGATCATCCCTATCAGTGAGATAAGAGGATACCGTTGTTTCTTGCATGTAAATTTGTTTAACATATAGGAAATAAAGTTGAATGTATACACAATGTAATAAATGCTTTCAGTATACAAAACCTAACAGTATCTAGATCAAGAAAAGCACCTGAAGGCTATGTAAGGTGATAAAATTATTTACAACTGAAATAAGAGGATGAAGGAATGTTTTGAAGCTAAAATGGTTGGAGTGGTCACTGAAGAAGCATTAAGTTGGTAGCCTAGCAGAGCAACCAAATGTTTGTATTGTTCCTATGAAATAATGATAGTACTGGAATCAACACCAGTATTATTATACAAAGTGTTTCCTGTAGAAAATTAAGCAGCAGTATAATTCACGTGTCCTTTAGGCTGGTTATTAGTATTTATAGAGCTTCTACCCTTGCTATAATAATATGGATATCCATGAATATTAGCATTTATCCACAATATGGCTGGTTCTGCCGCAATAAATGCACAAAGTTTGTCTTGGTCTTTATGAAATTTCCTAACTGGTTTATGTTAACTTGAGTGTGATTAATAAAGTTATGTTCACTCATAAAGGGAGTATAACAATAGATAAACTTTTTAAGTGACAGGTAGTGTATATGTACTTAAAGTCTGGCTTCGCAAATAAAATGATATTCATTTAAGCCAACTAAAAACATTATCACACAATCCTTTTGTTGATAATCATTGTAGAATTAACCATAGTTAGCATTCGGTTTATTTTTATGTCAGTTTTCTTTTCATTTAGTGTATTTATTTTGCAGAGAATTACTCACAATGATTGTAGATTTAGAAACTGTCAAAAACTGTTAGGTAAGAATATGATAGAATGATTGTAACATTTTTTCAATTATTTTTCTTATGAATAAATATGACAACAAAATAGAAAAATGAGCAGATTGCTCAACATACACTTGTGTTCTTCGTAAGTTATTTCCGGCTTTTGCCACAACAAGTGGTACCAGAGCCATTATTCTTCATTTCTTGGTTTTCACATTTATTGTACGATGTCGGAGCGTGGATCAAGATCTCCTACTCGATATGGGAGCAACAACCGCAAGGTCGTGGTGCAACGGGTGGTGAAGGAGACAGGAAGCACAATTTTTTATCCAATGTTGTCTCACACCAACTATGGCGATTGGTCTCTTGTAATGAGAGTCAACCTGCAGGCACAAGGACTGTGGGAGGCGATTAAGTATAGTGAAGAAGTCGACTATTACGACGATAGGCTAGTGCTCTCAGCCATCCTACGAGCTGTTCCTACGGAGATGTTGGCAACATTAGCTGTCAAAGACACAGCTAAGTAGTTGTGGGATGCGATTAAGCTTATGCGGATGGGAACTGAGCGTGTGCGCGTGGCAAAAGCACAGTCTCTACGTTCAGAGTTTGAAGCGATGCAGTTCAAACATGACGAGACTGTTGATGACTTTGCAATGAGACTCACCGGTCTTGTAACAAATTTGAACATTCCTGGTGTAAAGATTGATGACGAACGGGTGGTGAGGAAATTTCTGCATGTTTTTCTTCCATGTTACTCGCAGGTAGCAATCTCCATTGAGACTCTTGTGGATCTCAAATCTCTCACGGTAGAGGAACTCACGGGGCGCCTAAAAGCTGTTGAGGAACGTTACGAACAAGAAGGAGACTCAGGTGGCAGCCATCTACTCCTTGATAAGCTCGTTTTTCTACTCTCTTATCGCATTGTTTCTCTTTTCTTTTATGCATTTTAGCTTGTTTTCTTGAATAAATTGAGCATGAGTATAAATTATAGGGTGTTATGCTTGTCATGGTAAGATTTTGCAGGTTTTAGGCAAAATCCAATGGAAACCCGTACCAAAAGTAGCAGATGTTCAAAGAAAGAGTCATGACTTCTTCCACAGATGGAATCTGAGCTAATGGAGCATGTCATTTGAAACATCTTTGAGTTTTTTTCCAATGCAACTTGAATCGGGTCAATCAGAGTTCGGGAGTGAAAGTTATGACCATAACCGTGAGACTGCGCAGAAGGGTTGAAAGTGACGAAATTGGTCTCTATTTCGACCGAGTTGAAGGCCTTCTCGACCGGGGCAGATCCATCTCGGCCGGGGCAATGTTCATCTCGACCGGGGCGAGCTGTTTTGGCGAGATTTTGGGAGTTTTTCACATATTTTGGGCGAGAATTGCTTGGGATTCAAGTTACACATCAATTTGGAAGCAATGAAGACCCAAAAAGGGAAGTTTCAACAAAGAAAATCATTCCTATTGAAGCCATCAATTCAAGAAGGAAATTCCTACCATCCAAGGCCTCAACCCTACTACTATATAAACTCATAATTAACTCAGAATTAGGGTGGTCCAGTCCCTGTTTTGTTCCACCTTCTACACTTTGTTCTATCTTTAATTTTCTGTTTTCACTTTGTGTTTTTGGGAATTCCTCTTTAGTTTTTGTTGAACCTTTATTGTTTTTAATGCAATCTTTAATTTTCCTTGCAATGTTTATTTTCAATATGTTAGGCTAGAACCATAAACAGGCTCTAGGGTTTCTGATAAACACTCGTTTTCCAAATATTTATGTAGTTTAACTTGTCTTTTAGTGAAGTTAATTGCATGTTATAGTCTCGAATATGTTATTTAATGTTGAATTGTTCTATTGTTATAACTTGTGATAACTTTACTATTTTAGTGTAGTTTTTAGTTAAATGTTGTGCAGGTGTTCAAATGATGATCATGGTTGAGGAATTTATCGAGCCAAGTTGAATGGATTAAGCCGAGAATGTGTCCGGAGATTGTAGAATTGAAGAATTGAAGTTCAATCGATTAAGGACATTCGACCGCGCCAAACACAAAGAAAAGAAGCTCTGCACACGCGGTCAAGACGCGGAGAAGCAGTGCAGTCCAGAAGAGACCAGGTCAGAGAACAGTGCAAAACGCGGCAGAGGCGCGGTTGAGTCCGACCGCGCCACGGTCGGCGGTTTGAGTTGCTTCGATGCAATTCTTTTATGTTCTTCGGCGATTCTTTCACACAATTGGCAACCACGTTTTTAGTATTGAAGAGAGAGTTTCTGCACACCTATAAATAATTGGTTTTTATAATTTAAAAGTAGATAAGACGGTTCAAAGATGTTGCAGAGAAGTTGTCCAGTTTTTCACTCTGACTTTTGTGGAAGAACGTAGGAATTTCTTTGTTGATTTGTGGAGTTCGTCTACAAACTTCTACCGGGCTTGTTCTTCTACCTTAATCTACATTTAAATGTGTTGTTCAATGAGTTGTTTGTGTTTAATCTTTATTATGTATAGTTAAATAACATAAATTGGGTTTTAGGTGTTGTAAAGTTGAATGTTATGCATCAGATCGTCATCATATTGTTATTTCCTTCTTGAAATAGTTTGTTATTCTGCATTTGATGCTGTTGAATTTAGATACAATGGACGATAAACCTGTTGTAGAAACTCTTAGTTAATTTTGCATGACGTTTGTTAATATTGACTAGGGAAATAAGAATAATAATATTGTTAATCTTATTTTGTTTGATCTAAGAGATATGATTAGTAATAGGGTGTTTAACCAAGTTGAACTGTTGGATTTGTTTAATTTTCAATCTTTGATCAAAGTCCTGATTGAATTAATCCAAACTCTTGCTATCCTTGACATAAGGATTTATTCATTATTTGGTATACTCACTTTTTCAAGATTAAAATGGTTTGATAAATGGAAGGACGATCTAATGTGTTGTTCATTTTTACATACCTTCAACCCAGTGTTTCTTAAAATCTGAATCAGTTGCTGTATCTAGTTCGTTGTAGTATTTAGTCTGTTTATAAAGAAATTAATTCCTTTGCTTGTGTAATTTATATTCAAACTCAATCTCAAATCATGTTTGTTTGGATAATGAAGAAGAAATATTAGGTAGTATTCAATTGTAGATTCGATATCTTAATCCTTGTGGATTCGATGCTCTTGCTCTCTACTATTCTATATTGATCCGTATACTTGCGGTTTGCATGTCAATAATGTAGTGATCAAGTTTTTGGCGCCGTTGCCGGGGAATTAAGTAGATTCTAAAATTGATACTATTGTAATTTTAAGTGTCATTAATTCAGACTTTGTTTATTTTTTTTACTTAAAGGTTTTATTTTGTTGTCTTAGGTGTTGATTATGCAAACAAGAGGATCTAGAGCAAATCTAGAACCTGAGGATCCTGAAATTGAGGCGACGTGCCGAAAGAATAATATTCTACGAAGAAGGAGACGTGCAGCCATGGAGAATCAACAGAATAATGTTGTGGAAGGTTTGAGAAGACAAGTTCAAGAGATGGCTGAAATGCTTCAAAAACAGTAGAATGACAGGCAACCACGAAGGCCAATTCAGGAGATGTTTAATCCAAACAACCATTGTGATAATGGTTTTGGTGTGGGCATAAATGCAAATTCTTTTGAGTTGAAACTCGGATTTATTCAAATGGTACAACAAAATCAATTTGGAGGAGGTCAAATGGAGGATCCTAATGCTCATTTGCAAAACTTCATTGAGATTTGTGGAACGATACGAATGAATGGAGTTCCGGAGGATGCTATAAGATTAAGATTGTTCTCTTTCTCATTGAGAGATAAGGCAAAGTCATGGTATGCTACACTGGATCGAAATGCCATCCTCACATGGGCTGATTTGAGATCTAAGTTTCTGCTCAAGTTCTTTCCCCCAAGTAAGACTATCAAATTGCAAGGAGAGATTACTCAATTTCAGCAAATGGGAGATGAGTCTCTCTATGAAGCATGGGAAAGATATCGAGATTTGTTGCGGCGATGTCCACAACACGGGTTCTCGGAGGATCAGAAGATTTGTCAGTTTTATAGAGGATTGTCACCAGCAACTAAGTCAATTGTCGATGCTTCTGCTGGAGGATCTATTCTGAATTGAAGTTCAGGAGATGCTATGAGAATTCTTGAAGAGATGGCTATGAATAGCTATCAGTGGCCAGCAGATAGACAAGTACTGAGGAGAATAGCTCAAGTAGAGGATCCGGCGGTGGTTACTTTGAAAGATGAGATGGTGAAGTTAACAAAATAGATGGCTATGATGAACACTTCCAATAATGGAGAGGGATCCAATGTTGGTATGAGTCAAGGTCATGATCAAAATTCTGAGGATGTCCATTATGTGAATCAGTATGGAGGTCGACCTTTCAATTCATATGGTGGAAATCAAGGGGGCCAAAATTTTGCCCAAGGAAGAGGAAATTTTAATCACGGAGGGGGAAATTAGTACTACCCAAACATTAGGAATCATCCTAATTTGTCGTATGGTAAGCCCAATAATGCACTTCAACCACCACCAGGATTTAGTGTGAAGCATGGAGTTATTGAAGAGTCATCAAAGGGTAAATCGACAGAAGAATTGATGAACACAAGAATGGTGAAGATTGAAGGTGATGTGGCATCATTGACCAAGTATATGAAGATGATAGAGGGGCAAATGGGACAACTTGCTAGTTCTTCAGGTGCTAATAACAAATCGGGCCAATTTCCTAGCAATACGGAAGTAAACCCGAAAAATCAGTGCAATGTTATCACTTCGAGGAATGGGAAGAGTTATGATGGCCCACCAATGCCCGCTGATGATGAAAATGTTGAGAATGAAGGAAAGGAAGAAGAAGAGATCGTTGTGGAAAGAGCTCCTTGCAGATCTCGCGGCGATCCTGATTCAAGCCAAGGTGGTAATAAACCGAATTCACCTTTTCCTCAAAAGTTGATGAAGAAAACAATCGAGGATAAGTATGCCAATTTCCTTGACATTTTCAAGAAGGTGCAAATCAATAATCCCTTGCTCGATGCTTTACAGTAGATGCCGGGATATGCAAAGTTTTTGAAGGAGGCTGTTTCACAAAAGAGGAGACATGGAGCTTTTGAAACGGTGAATCTAACTGATGAGTGTAGTGCAGTTTTACAAAAGAATATTCCAATGAAGCAAAAGGACCCTGGTTCTTTTACGGTCTCGTGCGTCATTGGCGGGGTAAGTTGTGGGAGAGCTTTGTGTGATTTGGGAGCAAGCTTCAATTTGATGCCTTTGTCCATTTTCAAGCGGTTAGCTATTGGTGAAATGAGACCGACAAAAATTGTCTTGCAAATGGCGAATAGATCTATTTCTCATCCACGTGGCATAGTAGAAGATGTACTTGTGAAAGTTGATAAATTTGTATTTCCAGCGGATTTTGTGGTGCTGGATATGCAGGAGGATAGACATGTTCCTCTCATTCTAGGCCGACCATTTCTCTCCACCAGAAGAGCTCTTGTTGATGTTCACAAAGGAGAGCTAACTCTTCGATTTAATGACGAAATAGCCACTTTCTCATTAAAAGATGCAATGAAGAAAGGAGAAGAAGAGTGTCACTTTATCGGAGTCCATGAGTGCATAGTGGAAGATACTCTTTCTCTGACTCTTTCTCATTTTGATGATTATTATGAACAATTAAATATTGTTGTGTCTTTTGATGATGATTTCCAGGTCGGAGGAAAAGAGAGTGTGGACTTTTTGAGTCTGCAAAGTCCAGGAGAACAGGAGGAAGTACTCAAGAAGGATTTGGCAAAGGAAAAGAAGGAGAAGAAAGAAGCACCAATTTTGGAATTGAAGCAATTACCAGAGCACTTGAAGTATGTTTTCTTAGGTGATAATGACACCTATCCGATAATTGTTTCTTCTAAGCTTTCAGATTGTGAATTACAGAATTTGCTTGTTGTGTTGAGAAAGTACAAATCTTCAATAGGATGGACCATAGAAGACATAAGAGGGATTAGCCCTGCTATATGCATGCATAGAATTTTGCTTGAGAATGAGTATAAGCCTAAAGTGCAACCCCAGAGAAGATTAAACCCCATTATGCAAGAAGTTGTGAGAAAAAAAGTACTTAAATTGCTTGATGCGGGTATGATTTATGCTATATCACATAGTGAGTGGGTTAGTCCTACTCAAGTTGTTTCTAAGAAAGGGGGTGTTACTGTGGTTAAGGATGAGAGTAATGAGCTTATTGCTACTAGATTGGTAACGGGATGGAGTATGTGCATTGATTATAGAGCTTTAAATGCAGCAACTAGAAAAGATCATTTTCCTCTTCCATTTATCGATCAAATGTTTGATAGGCTTGCTGGCTTTGCTTATTATTGCTTTTTAGATGGTTACTCGGGATATAATCAGATAATGATTGCTCCTGAAGACCAACATAAGACAACATTCACTTGTCCTTATGGTGTTTTTGCATATAGAAGAATGTCTTTTGGTTTATGCAATGCACCTGCCACTTTTCAGAGGTGCATGAAGGCAATTTTTGATGGATTAATTGAAAAAATAATGGAAGTCTTCATGGATGATTTTTCTTTCTTTGGTTCTACTTTTGATGATTGCTTGTCTAACTTGTCTCGAGTTGTGCAAAGATGTGATGAAACTAATCTAGTGTTGAACTGGGAGAAATGTCACTTTATGGTGACTCAAGGAGTTGTGCTGGGACACAAGGTATCATCAAAAGGGCTTGAGGTA
>JAPKLW010000259.1:117484-143777 GCA_026898455.1 Plectranthus barbatus | reverse complement strand
TCCATACCAAGCTCGTGGTGCCTGCTTCAGACCATATAGTGCCTTCTTGAGCCTGTAGACTTGATTCCCTTGCTCAAATCCCGGAGGTTGCTCGACATAAACTTCCTCCTTGAGCTCGCCATTAAGGAAGGCGCTTTTTTCGTCCATCTGCATCACATCAAACTCATGGTACGCAGCATATGCCAAGAATAGACGAATAGCCTCTAGTCTTGCTACTGGGGCGAAGGTTTCATCATAATCTATTCCTTCACATTGTCTATACCCTTTGGCCACTAGACGCGCCTTGTTCCTTACTACAGCACCTGATTCATCTTTCTTGTTTTTGAACACCCACTTAGTGCCTATCACACTTTGATGTTCTGGTCTGTCGACTAGTTCCCACACATTGTTGCGTGTAAACTCTGCAAGCTCCTCTTGCATGGCATTCACCCAATCTGCATCTAGCAATGCTTCTTCTACCTTCTTGGGTTCTTCATTAGATATGTAACAGGCTAACATGGCATTGCCGTTTCCTTGTCTGGTTAGGATAGGGTTATTTATGCTTCCAAGAACACTGTCTAAAGGATGCGCTCGTAGCCATGACGGTCTGATACGTCCTGTAATTTCAGCATCCGGTTCTCCTTCTTGATGAGTATTGTTTTGATTAGCTTCTACTGCATTCTCCTGGGATTCAGCAACTGGGACAACTGGTACTCCTTCTTCATCTGCTTCTGGATCTTCATGAATGGGATCGGCATGAGCAGGTATTGTAACGGTTGGAGCTTCAGCAGCAGGTTCCTCCAGGATTGGATTCTCAGCAACTCCTTTGCTAAGATCTTCAGTAGCTTCTTCATCTTCTCGATCATCAAGTGCACCAGCAACATCTAAATTCTCATTTAGATATATAGAGGATGGGGCCTCAGCATGATCATTAGCATCACCGGCCTGGTCAGCAGTCTGGTCACCTGCTGAGTGCGATGCCTCTGGGATGACATCAGTCTTAGACCTAATCGGATCAATATTCATATTTTCAAAAGATTTTTGAAGAGATTGATCATGGATATCATTGGTCTCATGATTATCATTCCTCTGTTCTTTGTCAGCCCTGCGCAGACCATTATACACTTCATAAGGGGTTTTGTTGAATCTGCCATTAACCGCACTCCTATTCTGAGTGTAGCATGCAGTCATGATAGCTTCTCCCCAGTACTTTCCATTGAGTCCTGAATCAGCAAGCATGGACCGTGCTGCTTCCTTCAATGTTCTGTTTCTTCGTTTTGCTAACCCATTCTGCTGTGGGGTTCTAGCAGTGGACTTCTCATGATGAATTCTAGCCTCAGCACAAAAGTCCATTAGAATTCCATTACAGAATTCCGTTCCATTATCTGATCTAATTCTTTTAACTGTAACTTCCTTGTTGTTCTGCTCTTTGAGGATCAGTTCAGGTAGCAGGGTTTTCACTTCGTCTTTAGTCTTTAATAGTTGAACCCACGTATACCTAGAGAAGTCGTCAACAACCACAAGTGTATATATTTTCTTATTAACTGTGGGTGGTGTGACAGGACCAAACAGATCCATGTGTAGGAGTTCAAGAATTCTCCCTGAGGTATCCTTTTCTGGATTTGATTTGAAGGATGTCTTTGTTTGTTTGCCTTTTTGGCACGCTTTGCACACTCCTTCCTTTCGAAAAGCTTCAGCAGGCAGTCCTTCGACCAACTTGTGTTTGGCTAGATGATTGATAGTCTTGAAGTTCAAGTGATTTAATCTTTTATGCCATAGCCAATTTGTTTCCTCTCTGTTAAATGCTACGAAGCACGAGTCCTGCTGGCCACTTAGCCAATCGACCACGTATAGTCCACCCATGCAGATGCCTCTAAGCTTTACTTCACCTGTAACCTTATCAACAATATCACAGCCAGAGTTAATGAAATAAACATTATATCCATTCTCACATAGTTGGTTGATGCTCATCAAATTGTGTTTAAGGATTGAGACGAGAGCAGCATTAACAATTCGAATTCCATCCTGTTCTACACATCCTCTTCCAATGACTCTTCCTCTGCTATTATCACCAAAAATAACTGAGGATCCATAGAAGCTTTGTAAGTCTGAGAATAATTCTGCTCTTCCAGTCATGTGCCCTGAGCAGCCGCTATCAAGAATCCATTCATCTGGAGATCTTGACTCCTTCACTCTTGGATTCTGTTTCTCGTTGTTCTCGGCTGCTAGAGTCGTTTCAGCATTTTGATCAGCAAATTGATCTTCCACGACGTCTGCCATCAGAACTAGCATGGCTTCTTCATCTTCTTCCTCTGAGGATAGATAGTATTCCTCATCTTCTTCAGGAATGTCCTGAGTTTCTGTCCTGGTTAGGAGCGCTCTTTTGACTGCATTGCCTGCACGTCTTTCAAATCTTTGTTTCAGCCGCTCCTTTTCTTCTCTGCTGACTTTCGGACAGTCATGTTTCAAGTGATCGGGAGATCCACACTCGAAACAGGTCCTAGGCTTTCGCTCTGCTGAGCGGGTATATGAAGGTGACTGCTGAGTCTCCTTTGCTTCCTTTTCACCTTTAGCCTCCATCAGCATCTTCTGAAGTTTCTTCATCTGTTCTTCTAGTTCACTGATCTTAAGATCAGTAGGCTGAGAGCCAGAAGTTGTAGCAACCTCCTTTGATTGAGTTATAGGAGCAGATCTTTCTTGATTGTAATATGGTTTCTTTTGTTTAAACTTATTAAAGTCTTTTTTGACAAGATAAGCTAAATCATCTGAGCTAGTAGCGGATTGTGCTACTGCAGCTTCATTCTTCTTTGACTGTTGTATTATAAATTCATGAGATTTTAACTGAGCAAATACCTCGGGTGTAGACATTTTGTTGAGATCTTTCTCACTTATACTAGTCATTTTGACAAACCAGTCATCTCTGGGGTATAGTTTAGAGATAATCTTGTGATTCATTTCCCCATTCTCATATTTCTTACCAAGGTTATTCAGCTCTCCAATGATGGTGTTAAATCGTTCCTCCATGGCCATTATGGATTCACCTGCATTCATAGAGAAAGATTCATATTTATCAACAGCTACCTGCAGTTTATTGCGTTTCATCTGGTCTGTCTCCTGAGAAGTCTCGCAGACATACTGCCACATTTCTTTAGCTGTATCAAGCTCTAAGGCCTTTTGTGCCATCAGCTTCGGTAGAGAGTCAAGGATTAACTTCTTTGCAACATGCTCCAGCTGAGCTCTTTTCTTGTCTTCACTTGTGTATTCCTCAAAAGGTTTTTCAACCATTTGGGGTCTCCGTGGCCTTGGGGGTCTAGGTTGGTCTCCTTCATCAGCTCCTTCAGCGGGTTCGGGTACGGGTCCTATAAAAGTGTTAGCTTTCATAATCTTAATGGGACCTCTTTCAAGTACCTCAACCATTTCTGGGTGTATGCTCTGAAGCTGTATTAAGGCCATCTTTTTCCATGTTGAGAAGTTTTCCCTGTTGTACTTTCCAAGAGAGTGATTCAACATCTTGTCTCCTGAGCTAAACAAGTGAAACACAGATAAACAGGTAAAAGTGCAAGGAAAATGCGGATCTGGTCTTAAGCAACTCAGAAGCAGTCGGTTTTACAACCTGGCTCTGATACCACTTGTTGGTCCCGAAATATCAGAGTCGTTGTGTTGATAACTTAACACGAAATGCAGCAGAATAGTTTTATGTCTCTTGCACTTATCGTTATTTTTCAAAAGTTAGTTAGCTCAAGTTATGACTTAAGTTGTGTTCAGATATACACTAGCAACTCCGTTGCTAGGTTTTAAATCGATCTTTGAACAGTGAACTAATAAAACAGTAAACACACACAAGATTTATAGTGGTTCGATCAAATAGATCTACGTCCACTCCTTAGCCGAAACGATAAGAATTTCACTAGAAAAGTATACAGATTACAAGGAATCGCCTTTCCAGTTAAGTAGGCAGTGAGCTTTCGGCCTGGCTACTTGACAGCTATCCTCCGTGAGTCTGCACTTCTCTGGTAAGGTTTGGCTGGGGGTTAAGGGCACACCTTCAAAACTCCTGCCTTGCTTGATATGGAAGATTTAGACACTTCCTGATTTTCCTTGAGTGCGGCTAGACGCCCGTTCTAGTCTTAACCTTTTCAGGTGTTCGACTGTTAGATTCTTTTCTAAAAGAAAGGAATCTCAATGATTGAAATATCCTTGAATGCAATCAAGAATATCTTCAATGGAGTGTCAGTACTTCAATGAGCGACACTTCTGGTTGTTGGGAGCTTTTAGATAGACTTTGTACAGCTCTCAACTGACTACTTTCAAAGTTCACTTTGTCAAAGGAATCTCTAGCTTGAGCGTTCGTGAATGGATAAAGTGAGTAGAACAATTGTAAGTCGTGAAAGTAGTTATCGAAGTTGTTCTCTGTAAGTAGTTTTGTTGTTGTTCTCTCATCTTTAGGACTGTCTTTTATAGGTGGAGATTCAAACTTTGAATCTCCTTATCCGTTAGACTCAACGGCTCCTTGATCTGAAGAGGTTGGTCTGTGGCTCTCACTTTTATTTTTGACTGGTACTTTCCTAACCACTTCGGGAAAGTCTTATCCTTTTGCGTGAGCTTTTTGTCAGAGTGGCAGTCTGTCTTCAGCTTTTGAATCTCGCCCTTGTTATGCTAGGAGTTGTTGAAGCCTTTTACTGCCTTCGATCCTTTGACTTCTTTTGTTTCAGACTCTTTACTTCGATGCTGAAAGGTTCGAATGCTAACACCTTAGCATTCTGTCAGACGTGCTTTCAGCCATTTGCTAGTGATCCTTTGTTGGCTTGTTTCTCTAGCAGATTGTGAGTTGAATGCTGATATCATTTGCTTTGTGTCTGCTAGGGATTCTTCTTAGCACACTAGTCTATTACAACTCGATGTTCAACTTATATAGGACTTTACAAGTTGTGTTAGACTCTCTAGATTTCAGCAAATGATCGACCAACTAAATAAGGTTTGATCCAACAAAACCTTTTACAAATAAATCCTAAGGGAGATTTTAGGAATAATTTCCCAACAAGAATGGATGAAGATTATAGAAGACTGTCATGCTTCACCCACAGGAGGTCATTTTTCAGCCAATCGAACAGCCATGAAAGTGCTTACATGTGGATTTTATTGGCCTTCAATTTACAAAACATGTAGAGAATTTGTGGGTAGGCGTGACAAGTGACAAAGGATGGGACGAGATGCCGCTTAGTAGCAACTTCGTTGTTGAGTTGTTCGATGTGTGGGGCATCAATTTTATGGGTCCATTTCCATCTTCAGGAGGTAACTATTACATTCTTCTTGTGGTTGAATTTGTATCTCAGTGGGTGGAAGCGATTGCAACACCTACTAATGACTCAAAAGTGGTGTTGAAATTCTTGAAAAGAATATTCTAACAAGATTTGGAGTGCCTCGTGTGTTGTTAAGTGATGGAGGCTCTCATTTCTGTAACAAATGGTTGGGGACTCTTTTGGCTAAATACGGATTGACACATCGTGTGACCACAGCTTATCACCTCAAGCTAACGGTCAAGCTGAGTTGGCGAATAGAGAAGTGAAACAGATTTTGGAAAAGACTGTGGCATCGGGGAAAGATTGGGCTTTTAAGTTGGAGGATGCTCTTTGGCATATCGAACTGCCTATAAGACTCCGATAGGAATGTCTCCTTATCAGTTGATCTATGGTAAACAAAGAAGGCAAAAACCTTATGACATAATTATAAAGAAGGCAAAAACTTTATGACATAATTATAACATACTATTAAAACCACTTAAACAACACATATAAACATTAAAACATCAAATCCCATTAAACAACAAATCCCATTAAACAAAGAAGGCAAGAACCAATACATCCACCATCTCAAATTCCTGAAAACATTCCATCTTCATCAAATCCAAGAGGACATCGTTGTACAAGGGGAGAAACATCTGAAGCAAGGATTGACAGTATCGATGCTCGATTGGCAAACTGGGAGGAGCAGCATAGTGTGATGAGGAGTGACATCATGGCTACAAGATGGGCAGTTAATAACTTTGAGGAGCAGATGCATCAGATGGGTGTCACTATGCAAGGACTTGATACGAGGACCTTAGCCATGCAGCAACAACAAAGTCAGATGTATGAGTTCTTGCAGCGCTTTGAAGCCTATTCTACAGCGCAAGGACACTGGCAGGGCCCTCATACTCCTCCGAATTGAGGTACCGTGGTTTCAACACAATTTCTTTTTCTCCAACAAACTTTTTCCTTGGTTAAGGAATAAGTTTGGGGGAGGAGGAGGATAAACTTGTGTTGCAACCACATTTGCTGTATTTTGTTATTTTATCTTAGTTTTTGTATTCAGAACTCTATTTCAGTTTGGTCTTGTTATGTTTAAATTTAAATGGTTGTATTTAGGATGTTATATATGTTTGGAATTATGAGTTGTGTTGTCGACCCACGCACCTTGGTAGTGTCAATGATGATTTCTTGTTTTGAAATGAAAAGTTAAGCATTTTGGTGCTGAATTGATTTAATGTTGCATGTTTTGGGTAATTTGAGGTTGCTACTTGAACTATTTTTACGTTGTGAGTTTTTGAGCTTCGATTGTAGAAGTTACAATCCTTTATTTTGGAGAGTTTGGCATTAAAAAATGTTTGATTTCCTAGAACTTGCTTTGATTATCTTATTTGAGACCATATTGATGTGCATGTGATTTGGATATGATTTGAGGCCGTTCTTGTTAGCCATTTTAGCCTTCTTTTACCTCATATTGTTTTCAATTGACTCTTGTTATCCCATTTGAGCCTTATAGCCATTTTATTGAAAAACCTTGATGATAGGAGGATTGGAGGTTTTTATGGGAATCCTTTATTGTGTTGTTGAGAATGAAGAGAAATGTTGAAGTCATGAATTCTCTATCTATAGTGGAGGTTGATGGTTGTGTTAAGAATGAAGTGAAAATTTTGAGGTTATGAATTCCCTATTTTTATGTTCTTATAGAAATATTATATGTTCTAAAAAAAACAAAACCAAGTAGATTGGAAAGTGAAGTAATACTAGTATTATTATTTACTAGAAGAATTTAATATTGGGGGATTCATAACAGTTATGTTCAATGTTGGTTGTCCTTGAGGTGAAAGTTGAGGGATAAAAATAGAGTGTTAAAATGATTTAGTCTTTTTGGTGAATGAGCTTCAGTTCTAAATATTCCCACCTTAAACCTTGAGCCTACATTACAACCATGAAAAAGTCCATATTGATCCTTTCTGACACATACTAAGTGGTGGAGAAGATAGATTTATTGCAAGCTTATGGTGAAAGATTACATTTTTCATGATTCGATGAGTGATTGTACCTATCCTATCTGATGATTGATTTTACATATATTGAGTGTGAGTGGTGAAATTTTATCTTGTGAGCTGAATAGTCGTTGTAACAACCTTATGTTACCTTTATTCATGTGCCTTAATGATAAGATGTGCTATTGCTTAAAGAAATAAATTAACCCTTGAGACATATTTTATCTTGGTTGCATTTAAACTCGTGTTTCTTGTGTGTTCTCTTCCTCTTGTTCGAGGACGAACAAGGATTTAAGTTTGGGGGTTGATAAACACTCATTTTCCAAATATTTTTGTAGTTTAACTTGTCTTTTAGTGAAGTTAATTGCATGTTATAGTCTTGAATATGTTATTTAAAGTTGAATTGTTCTATTGTTATAACATGTGATAACTTTACTATTTTAGTGTAGTTTTTAGTAAATGTTGTGCAGGTGTTCAAATGATGATCGTGGATGAGGAATTTATCGAGCCAAGTTGAATGGGTTAAGCCGAGAATGTGTCCGGAGATTGTAGAATTGAAAAATTGAAGTTCAATCAATTATGGACATTCGACCGCGCCAAACACAAAGAAAAGAAGCTCTGCACACGCGGTCAAGGCGCGGAGAAGCAGTGCGGTCCAGAACAGACCGGGCCAGAGAGCAGTGCAAAACGCGGCTGAGGCGCGGCCAGCAGGCGCGGCTGGGGCACAGTTGAGTCCGACCGCGCCGCGGTCGGCGGTTTGAGTTGCTTCGATGCGATTCTTTTATGTTCTTTGGCGATTCATTCACACAATTGGCATCCACGTTTTTAGTATTGAAGAGAGAGTTTCCGCACACGTATAAATAGTTAGTTCTTATAATTTAAAAGTAGATAAGACGGTTCAAAGAAGTTGCAGAGAAGTTGTCCAGTTTTTCACTCTGACTTTTGTGGAAGAACGTAGGAATTTCTTTGTTGATTTGTGGAGTTCTTCTACAAACTTCTACCGGGCTTGTTCTTCTACCTTAATCTACATTTAAATGTGTTGTTCTATGAGTTGTTTGTGTTTAATCTTTAGTATGTGTAGTTAAATAACATAAATTGGGTTTTAGGTGTTGTAAAGTTGAATGTTATGCATCAGATCGTCATCATATTGTTATTTCCTTCTTGAAATAGTTAGTTATTCTGCATTTGATGCTGTTGAATTTAGATACAATGGACGATAAACCTGTTGTAGAAACTCTTAGTTAATTTTACATGACGTTTGTTAATATTGACTAAGGAAATAAGAATAAGAATATTGTTAAACTTATTTCTTTGATCTAAGAGATATGATTAGTAATAGGGTGTTTAACCTAGTTGAACTGTTGGATTTGTTTAATTTTCAATCTTTGATCAAAGTTCTGATTGAATGAATCCAAACTCTTGCTATCCTTGACATAAGGATTTATTCATTATTTGGTTTAGTCACTTTTTCAAGATTAAAATGGTTTGATAAATAGAAGGACGATCTAATGTATAGTTCATTTTTACATACCTTCAACCCAATGTTTCTTAAAATCTGAATCAGTTATTGTATCTAGTTCGTTGTAGTATTTAGTCTGTTTATAAAGAAATTAATTCCTTTGCTTGTGTAATTTATATTCAAACTCAATCTCAAATCATGTTTGTTTGGATAATTAAGAAGAAAGATTAGGTAGTATTCAATTGTAGATTCGATATCTTAATCCTTGTGGATTCGATACTCTTGCTCTCTACTATTCTATATTGATCCGTATACTTGCGGTTTGCATGTCAATAATGTAGTGATCAGTTTCTCCATCTGTGATGCATGTTTTGATTCAATAATTCAAACCCTTTAAACTGGTTTAAATCTTATGTTTTGTTTTAAGTCTATTATCATCGAAGGATCGAGAGATGAAGATTGAGGTAGGTTACAGTTATTAATTGAAGGACCGAGAGGTGAAGGTTAGTAATAGGAAGTTAGGATTTAATACTTTTGATTTTCTGTTCGACCAAGAAGAATTCAATCGTAGGAAAAATCTAATCTTTATTGAAATTAATTAACTTTGTGTGTTTGTGACCGAGAGGAGATAACCACTAGTTAGTAATTTAGGATTTGATTGCCCGACCAAGGAATTAATTCCACATTAATAGATTTTCCACCAAAATATATTTTCTGGGTTTGAATATTTGTTTCTTGCATGTTGATCATATTGGTAGATTTCCCTAGAATCTGTGCTTTTTAATATTTGAATTTTATCCCTTTAAATTACTTGTTTTGAAAACCAAAAACCCTTTCAAAGTTTGATTCACCCAAACAAAAGTTCAGAAAACCATATTCAGTACATGATTCTCCCTCGTTGCACTATCTTTGTGGGATCGACCAACCCTTGGGTTGTTTTGCATCGATCAAATTGGTGCCGTTGCCGGGGATAGTCAGACGGCGATTCATTTTTGGATTGTTTGAAGAACTTCTGGATTGGGTTGTAATTTCTTAATTTTTACTTGTAATTTTCGAGCTGGTGTTGTTTTTCTCTGTTTTTTGTTTCTGTTTTCCCTTTCGTGTGCGTGAGTTTTTTTTATTCTTGTCTATTTCGGCCGAGGCACACCTTGCCGCGGTCGATACAGATCAGTCCATCTAGGCCGTGATACATTCTATCCCGGCTGGGATACCCTGATTTCTATTTTGGTTTCTGCGCAGGTGCATGATCACACGAAACAAAGGAAAGATCCTCGAGCCATTCATACCAGAAATCGAGGCAGCCTACAGAAACAGTAGAAAGAGAGGAAAAAGATAGAATTTTGAAATGGAAGCAAACCCAGAAGCCCCGCTTCAGAACATGACACCGGAGAAACAAAGACAATTTGTCAATGAGGTGCAGCAACTCAGGGCGCAAGTTCTTGCAGCCCAAGCTACCCAGGTGGAGCAAGCCGCAAGACTGGCGGAACTAAACAATAGGAAGATAGTGGTGCCGCAGAGGTCCATCTTGGACCATTTTCTCCCACAGCAGGAAGATGCCGGATTCAGAGTGCGGATTGACGCCAATAACTTTGAGCTAAAGACTGGGCTAATCCAGATGGTGCAGCAAAATCAGTTTGGGGGGAGAGCCGTTGAAGATCCATATGCCCACCTCAATATGTTCATCGAGGTGTGCGACACTGTGAAGCAGAATGGACTCCCCCAAAACGTCATCAGGATGAGGTTATTCGCATTCTCCCATAGAGATGAGGCAAGGTCTTGGTATGCTAGTTTGGACAAGAGTCAGATTGGGACATGGGGGGAACTTCGAGATGAATTCCTCACCAACTTCTTCCCACCGAGCCTGCTGCTGAAGAGGAAAGCTGCCATCACTACATTCAAGCAGTTGTATGATGAGTCACTACATGAAGTCTGGAAGAGGTACAAGGAGCTCCTGCGACTCTGCCCTGGACATGGAATCGATCTCGAGATGCAGGTTTGTCATTTCTATGAGGGTCTGAACCCACACATGAAGGAGATGGTGGATGCATCTGCTGGCGGGATCCTGATGAAGAAGAGTGGTGCAGAGAGCATGAAATTATTGGCAGACATGGCCCTGAACAGTCACCAGTGGCCAACTGAGAGACAGATGTCAGTCAAAGCAGTGGAGACAAAACCAGAATTTGATGTTGTTGCGGAGGTGAAGAAGCTCCGAGAAGAAGTTGAGAAGTTGGGAAAAGTGAAAGCTGCAGCTGCTACTGAGCCGAGTATGGCAATTATTTCGGTGGAGGCCGACTACATCAACCGGGGTGCAAGCAGTTCATCTGGAGCTGCAAATTTCAAGGTGAACTACATTGGCGGTGCTTATCACAATAACTACCGAGGTAATCAGGGGTATCACTACAACCATGGGTGATCTCACCCTGGTTTTTCTTATGCTAACCCCACTTCTGCAGAACACCCTCCACCTGGTTTTGATGTAGGTACAGGAGGAGAAATTGTGGAGAAAAAGCAGTCTGTGCTGGAAGAGACACTGGAAAAATTTATAAAGAGCTCAGACAACAGATTCGGCAAGGTGGAGAATTAAGTGAAAGGGATGGCTAATCACATGCAGCTGATGACAAAGCACTTGCAGATGATTGACACCCAACTAAGTCAGATAGCCACCACCTTGGGTACTCAGCACAAGCTGGGGCAACTTCCGAGCACAACAGAGACAAATCCAGCAAAGGCAAAGTCAGTAGATGCCATCTCGCTTCGATCTGGAAGGAGATATGAAGGCCCAAGCAACCCGGAAGGATGATTGAGAGAAACAGAGGAGGAAAATCTCGTGGAAAACCTCTCTGTTTCGAACAAGATGGAGTCCATCTCGGTTGAGGCAGATAGAAGCAGGACGACCGAGGCAGAGGCCAACCCGACCGAGACAGAGGAGTCCAGCCCGGCAGAGACAACCCAGACATGGCCAGGGCAGAAGCAAAGTAGGACGGTCGAGACGGAGGGATCCCGGTCGAAACAAAAGCCCAGACTGTGTGAGAAAGAGAAGGAGAAGGAAGAAAGAAGAGTTGATCCAGTTGCTCCCATGCCTTTCCCGCAAAGATTCGCTAAGAAAAGGGAAGATTCTAAATTCACTCGTTTTGTTGAAAATCTTAAAAAAGTGAACATTAACATTCCTCTTGTTGAAGCTCTTAGGGAAATACTGGGATACATGAAGTTCCTAAGGAGGCTGATCAGCGAGAAGAAGCAGTTCGTGGAAAACGAAACTGTGAAGATCCATGAGGAATGCAGTCTACTCCTACAGAAGTAGATCATGATCAAGAGGTCTGACCCAGGATGCTTCTTGATACCCATCGAGATAGGAGGGAAAGAATTCCAGAATGTGTTGTGTGACACCGGGGCGAGCTTCAACCTAATGCCCTGGTCCATTTACAAGAAGCTGGAAATTGGAGAGATGAGAGCTACTACGATTACACTCCAGATGGCAGACCGATCTGTGTCCAAGCCCAAAGGTATCGTAGAAGATGTTCTTATTCGTGTTGGTCACCTTATTTTCCCTGCAGATTTCATTGTCTTTGAGATGAAGGAAGATGCCAACACTCGAATGATCCTGGAAAGACAGTTCCTCGACACAGCTGGTGTCCTGATCGACTGCAAGAAGGAGCAAATCACCTTGATAGGAAATGAAGACCTTCTGCATAGACAAGAACAAGATGAAAGGGGAGTGCAACCAGGTTACTACTGCTGAAGAAGAGGAAGAAGATGACGAGACACCGGAGGAAGAAGAAGAAGCAATCCGGTGGGAACGAGGAAACAAAGCAGTGAAATCGACAATTAAGCTACCTCCTTCCGAGTATACCACCGTCATTCAAAACTGGAAAGTCTTCATGATTGATTCAAGGGGTCGACGAGTCTGGACTCGACCGCCTTGGTGAGCTGAGCTGAGTCAAGCCACGACGGTAAATAAGGCACCAAATGGGAGGTAACCCATTATATGTTTTCTATTTTTCGTTGATTATTCTTGATTTGTTATTTTGTAACTTTCACTTTTCTGTCTTTTGAAAAAAAAAATTTGAGGTCTGTTTCGATCGAGGCAGAGGCTGCTACGGTCGAGACAGAGGTCCGAGACGTGGTGCACTTCGACCAGTCAGAGGTCGACCGGAAGGCTCCATCCCGACCGAGATGATGTTCACCACGGCCGAGATAGGAGTGCTAGCAGACACAAATCCACGCCGATGTTGTGAAGAAGGAGATAAAAAGTTGGTGTCTGAGGCCAACAATTGAGGTACAGTTTCGAATTCTGAATCTGACTTTCAAACTTATTCTCTCTGATTTTCGAATAAGTTTGGGAGGAGGAAGATTTAACGGATTCGAAACTCTTTTCTATCTTTTATTTGCTTTGTTTAAATTTCTGCATGGGAAAAATTTTGAATAAATTGAATTGTGGGAGTTGAGCATGATAACCCTAACAAGAATGCGAGATTAGAATTGATTGACGTTAGTTTGCGTTGATTGTGATAGTAGTCGAGTATGCCCATGAATGTGAATACCGCATGATTACTTGTTTTGATACTTGCATTGGCATGATAGATAGATGATGATTTGATGTTTACTGTGGAAGAAAAATTGTCCTTAGTGTGAGTTTTTGAGCCTGAATTTCGATTGTGAGTGTGTCTGCAATTTTGAGTTTCTCTAGAACTTGCTCTGTTTCTTTTTCAAGACTGCTAGTGTGCACAGGTTTAGGAAGTGATTTTAGGCCATCTTTGTTTAGCCTATTTTCCCATACACTGTCCTAATAAAATGTTATCCCTAGTCAGCCTTTTGAGCCTATGATATTTTCTTTCTTTGTCTATGAGTTGGAAATAAATAGGGGAATCAACTCTTGTCTATGAGAGTGGGTTGGGATTTGTTTGAGAAAGGATAAGATATTATTAGAAGGGTAAAAGAAAAAGATGAGGTTGGGCTCTAGAAAAAAAAAGAGAAAATAAATAGTTATTGTGTTTAATCCTTATAAGCTCAAATGTATAACAAAAAAATTGTTTAGAGCATAAAAGGATGTGTGAAAAAAAAAAGAATAAAAGAGTCTTGTTTGATGTTGAATATTATAGGAGATGGGTGGATATCATTAGATAGTTGTTTAAATTGGTTGAGGTGCGCAACTCAGTTGATTTTAGTCACTTGGCCATATATTTGCCTACCTTTCACAAAAGCCTACATTACAACCTTGAATAAGTCATTTCTGATCTTAGACTTGTGTGCACATATTTGCAGTGGAGATTGAGATTATTTGCAAGCCTAAAGTAGAACTTGATTTGCATGACTTTTGTGTGATCTCATAATTATCTTAAACACTTGAGTGAATGAGCGAAACACGTCCCATGTGAGTCTTCCATAGTTTACAGATTTTCTGATTCTTTCAAAAGTGTTGATATCTTGTGGATTTTCGAGTTTGAATGTGATGAATCTTGTGAGGCATTGCACTACTCTTCTGCTTGAACTTTTGATTCTTTCTTTTGTTGATTGATGACAATCAAGTGTTTAAGTTTGGGGGGTTTGATAAGCTCATTTTTCTACTCTCTTATCGCATTGTTTCTCTTTTCTTTTATGCATTTTAGCTTTTTTCTTGAATAAATTGAGCATGAGTATATATTAGAGGGTGTTATGCTTGTCATGGTAAGATTTCGCAGGTTTTAGACCAAATCCAATGGAAACCCGTACCGAAAGCAGCAGATGTTCAAAGAAACAGTCACAACTTCTTCCACAGATGGAATCTGAGCTAATGGAGCATGTCATTTGAAAGATCTTTGAGTTAGCTTTCCAAGTTAACTTGAATCGGGTCCATCGGAGTTTGGGAGTGAAAGTTATGACAAAAATCGTGAGACTGCACATAAGGGTCAAAAGTGGCAAAATTGGTCTCTGTTTCGACCGAGTTGAAGGCCATCTCGACCGGGGCAGATCCATCTCGGCCGGGGCAATGTTCATCTCGTCGGGGCGAGCTGTTTTGGCGAGATTCTAAGAGTTTTTCACATATTTTGGGCGAGAATTGCTTGGGATTCAAGTTACACATCAATTTGGAAGCAATGAAGACCCAAAAAGGGAAGTTTCAACCAAGAAAATCATTCCTTTTGAAGCCATCAATTCAAGAAGGAAATTCCTACCATCCAAGGCCTCAACCCTACTACTATATAAACTCATAATTAGCTCAGAATTAGGGTGGTCCAGTCCCTGTTTTGTTCCACCTTCTACACTTTGTTCTATCTTTAATTTTCTGTTTTCACTTTGTGTTTTTGAGAATTCCTCTTTAGTTTTTGTTGAACCTTTATTGTTTTCAATGCAATATTTAATTTTCCTTGCAATGTTTATTTTCAATATGTTAGGCTACAACCCTATACAGGTTCTAGGGTTTCTCCATCTGTGATGCATGTTTTGATTCAATAATTCAAACCCTTTAAACTGGTTTAAATCCTATGTTTTGTTTAAGTCTATTCTCATCGAAGGATCGAGAGATGAAGATTGAGGTAGGTTACAGTTATTAATCGAAGGACCGAGAGGTGAAGGTTAGTAATAGGAAGTTAGGATTTAATACTTTTGATTTTCTGTCCGAACCAAGAAGAATTCAATCGTAGGAAAAATCTAATCTTTATTGAAATTAATTAACTTTGTGTGTTTGAGACCGAGAGGAGATAACCACTAGTTAGTAATTTAGGATTTAATTTCCCGAACAAGGAATTAGTTCCACATTAATAGATTTTCTACCAAAATATCTTTTTTGGGTTTGAATATTTGTTTCTTGCATGTTTATCAGATTGGTAGATTTCCCTAGAATCTGTGCTTTTTAATATTTGAATTTTATCCCTTTAAATTACTTGTTTTGATAACCAAAAACCCCTTCAAAGTTTAATTCACCCAAACAAAAGTTCTGAAAACCATATTCAGTACATGATTCTCCCTCGTTGCACTGTCTTTGTGGGATCGACCAACCCTTGGGTTGTTTATAAATTTATTTGTCCTATGCTATAATGTGTATGCAAGTTTTTGCATCGATCACTCCTCACGAAAGAGGAATGGCTTGAGCGCCAGAAAAGTGGAGTTCACTATCATGGTTCACCTAACAACAACAAGAACATTGGCGTGATCATCGACGCTGCAATAACTAGCATGAAAGCAGACGCAGCAACAATAGCAGCAAAAGAAAAGAGTTTACACCATCTGGTAGTGGCCGTGATATGAAGAAAGTGAAATGTTACAATTGTAACATCTATGGACATTTCTCCAAGGATTGCCGCGAACCACGCCGCGAGCGTAGAGAAGACGTGAACCTGTTGCAAGTTGAGGATGATGCTCCAACATTATTGATGGTTAAACATTGTGAAATTGCTCATGATATCACAGACAATTCACATAAAGTATTTCTCACTGAAGAAAAAGGAATGCAAGTCAATAGAAATATGTGGTGTCTCGATACGGGTGCGAATAACCATATGACGAGTAACAAGCAATTCTTCACGACAATTAATGAACACGTTGAAGGAAAGGTGAAGTTCGATGATGGCTCAATGGTGAATATTTATGGAAAAGGCTCCATTTTGATTAAATGCAATAATGCGGAGCATAGAGAACTCACCGGAGTATATTTTATTCCCCAGTTGCGATCAAATATCATCAGTCTAGGTGAACTGGAGGAGGGGGGTTGCAAGATTATCATCAACAATGGCAAACTAATCATTTTCGGGATAGGAGGAGAGCTACTCAAAAGAGTACGGCAGTCAGCAAAAAGGTTATACACTTTTAGATTAAATATTTCTACACCTGTGTGTTTAATGGAAAAAGCAAATGAAGTAGTGTGGCGATGGTATGCACGTTATGGCCATCTTATTTTTTTCTCTCCCCATGATTTATCTGTGAAGAAGATGGTCGAGGGTCTGCCTTTGATCGTGCAACTGGAACAATTTTGTGATGGATGTGCACTTGGGAAACAACATCGAGTGCCATTTCCCCATGCTTCGATGTACTGTAGTGAGCATGTTCTTGAACTAGTTCATGGTGATTTGTGCGGCCCGATTACACCTACCATTCAGGGGGGTGGTCGTAATTTCTTTCTCATGGTGGGCGATCATAGTCGCTACATGTAGCTTGAGATAATCAAGTCAAAGGACGAAGCCTTTAGATCTTTTAAGAAAATCAAGGCTATTGCTGAAAATGAATTTGGCGTAGAAATGAAAGCTTTTTGGTCTGAACGTGGTGGAGAATTCAACTCCATTGTATTTAACGAGTACTGCGAGGAGATGGAAATCAAATGGTACACGAATGCACCATATTCACCGCAGAAAAATGGCGTTGTTGAGCGCCAAAATCAGACCGTTGTTGAAATGGCGCGAAATATGTTGAAGAGCATGGATGTACCAGCTATGTTTTGGGGCGAGGCTGTAAAGACTGCGGCACATGTACTTAATCGTGCGCCAACTCATAGCTTGGTTGGAATAACACCGTAGGAAGCATGCTACCGAAGGAAGCCCAATGTTCGCTATTTTCACATTTTTGGATGTGTGGTGCATGTAAAAAGAGTTGTCCTTAATAACAGTAAACTATCCGATCGATCTGCTCGAATGGTGTTCATCGGATACGAAGAAGGTTCAAAGGCATATCGTGTCTATGATCCAATGATGAAGAATCTCCACGTTACGCGTGATGCTATATTTGAAGAAGGACGGAAATTGGAATTGACAAACCAATTATCTTCACATGGTTCTAGCAACAGTGATACATTTTTCGTTGAGTACATCAATGTGAGAAGTGAAGTTTCAACGCCAAATGTCCACCTCCCATCATCACCATCGTGGAGCGATTTGGAGATGTCTCCAGAAACTCAATCACCTCAGACCGTGACACCAAGTGCAGCAGTAGAGAGATGGGTGACACCGCCAACTAATGCATCTCATGACTCCGGAGGTGCACCACTTCGGAATCGCATGGTGTAAAATATCTATGATACAACGAAAGAAGTTCAGCTTAACAAATCTGATGAGAGTATGAATTGCCGCAACATTTGTTTTATTTCAGCTGATGAACCGTCCAACGTTCAGGAAGCGATTGGAGATTCAGCTTGGAGACAAGCCATGGAGGAAGAAATGGATCAATACGGGAAAATAAAACATGGGAATTCACCTTACTCCCTCCCAACCATCAAGCTATTGGACTTAAGTGGGTTTTTAAGGTGAAGAAAGATCCACAAGGCAATATTATAAAACATAAAGGTCGGTTTGTTACGAAATGATATGCGCAGAGACAGGGGGTGGATTTTGCTGAAGTTTACGCACCTGTGGCACGTATGGAGACGGTGCGGTTGTTGATTACTTTGGCTGCTCACAACGGTTGGCGAGTTGATCACATGGACGTCAAATCTGCTTTCTTGAATGGAGAACTAGCCGAGGAGGTGTATGTACAACAACCTCCTGGATACGTCGGCGAGAAGCAGAGAGATAAAGTGCTTAAACTACGTAAGGCATTATACGGGCTGCGACAAGCACCGCGGGCTTGGAATTCCAAAGTAGATGTCACGCTGATAGAAAAACTTGGCTTTGCAAGGTGCCCGCTGGAGCGTGCAGTTTACATACGAGTAAAGGGGGATACGTTCTTACTTGTCGGAGTGTATGCAGATGATCTCATAGTTACGGGGTCAAGTAACAGAGGTATCTCCGAATTCAAGTCTGAAATGCTCAAACTTTTCAGCATGAGTGATCTTGGTTTGTTGAGTTTTTATTTGGGGCTTGAAGTAAAGCAGTAAAGTGGAGTGATTACATTATCTCAAAGTAGCTATGCACGTAAAATTCTTGAAATATTAGGAATGGCGCAGTGCAATCCGTGTTCGACTCCGTTGGAGACTCGGCTGAAGTTGAGCAAAAATGATGGTAGTGGTGCGGTGGATTATACAAAATATCGTAGTATCGTTGGAAGCGTACTCTATCTTGTAAATACAAGGCCGGATATCGGCTTCGCTGTGGAGATTGTTAGTCGTTACATGGAGGCCCCAACATCGCAACATATGGCTGCAGTTAAGCATATCATGCGCTATGTGAGCGGCAAAACGGAATTTGGGTGTTGTTACGAGAAGAAAGAGGTGCCAAATTTTTAGCTTGTGGGCTTTAGTGACAGCGATTTGGCGGGTGACACGGACGATCGTAAGAGTACAACAGGTATAGCGTTTTTTCTTGGATCAAGTTTAATTACACGGGGATCACAAAAACCGAAAATTGTGGCGGTCTCGTCATGTGAGGCTGAGTATATCGCAGAAACAACAACTGCAACTCAAGGAATTTGGCTCAGCAGGCTTCTTGAAGATCGAACTGGGGTAAAGCCAAAGAAGATCAAATATTTTGTCGACAATAAATCGGCAATTGCGTTGTGTAAGAATCCCATACTTCATGATCGGAGCAAGCATATTGATACAAGGTATCATTTCATCCGTGAGTGTGTTGAAAATTGTTTAGTGGATGTAGAGCACATCAATACATTACAAAGGCACTTGGACGTATCAAGTTTATCGAGCTGAGAACAAAGATCGGGGTTGAATTGGTGAACTATGGTTAGAGGGTGATTTGTTGAATTAACCACAGTCAGCATTCTGTTTATTTTTATGTCAGTTTTCTTTCATTTAGTGTATTTATTGTGCAGATCGAATTACTCACAATGATTGTAGATTTAGAAACAGTCAAAAACTGTTTGGTATGAATATGATAGAATGATTGTAATATTTTTTTTCAATTATTTTTCTTATGAATAAATATGACAGCAAAATACAAAAATGATACACTTGTGTTCTTCGTTAATTATTTCCAACTTTTGCCACAACATTCATGGCACTTTATACGATCTGAAGGCTGATTACCACGCAATTCATCCCAAAGAATATGAAGTCTCCTGAAGTAACTACAAATATCCATATTCCCTTGCCCCAAGCATATCAATTGTTACCTCGTGCAAATCAAATGCGAAGATCGATCCAAACATCCACAGCAGAGTGAAAATAGAGTAGACTGCTGGAAGTTTTCGGGCTAACAACGTTGCTTATCCATGTGACAACCATGTTATTGTACCTTTCCCATGCCCCATAATAAAGATCAGTCCTTCTGCAGGTTAACGATGGATCCATCGATGAAGGCCATTTTTATTTCGTACCTTCAAATCAATGAGAACAAATCGACTCCATTTGTGATATTTGCGCCAATCTAGTGTTTTTGAAACAAGGGTTAATTAAGGAGTACTACCACACTGCATATAACAAGGACAACCCGAAACATCCGACATCACGATTTGTTGCTTGTTATTGTTGTCAACTCGAGCTATATAAAATGTGGGTAAAAGATGATTAAAAAGATGTGAGTAAAAGACGTAAAGCAAAGCAATTATGCTGTGGTACTGGTACCATGAAATGAAAGGTGAATTCCATGAGAACCAAAGAAGATTCTTTATTTTCTTTTTTTACCTTTTGTAATGACGAAAATGAGAGTCTTGTTAAGAAAAAAGTAAAATGGACTGCAAGTGCTGGTATATATATCCTATACAAACATGTACAATTTATTTATAGAAATAAAATAAGAAAAACATAGCAAAAATACGTTTCTAAAGTAGTGGGCTATTTTATTATTATAATTCATGAATCATATGAAGTAATATATTGCTCTAACATCTTACAAAAGCAACCATATAATACTCACCAAAATTTAATTTGCTTATGGTATTGTAAGGAATTATTACTCCAAAAACTCATGAAAATCACTCTCTCAAAAAAATACTTTTGAAACAATTGATCACACAAGCAGAAGTCTTAAAAGTAATCAACCACAAAATTGTTTATCGGTTTTTATCAATTCTTTCGAAATGAGTACGTGTGGAGAACTCCTCAAACAACAGAAGGAATTCGTTTATAGGACAATGAAAAAGTTATACAAGCTCAGGGATTTTCACAACGATTACAAAACATACTATCCACCTTTATCTTCCACTTTTTCTTTCGTCTGTTTTTTTCTCTCCCTCTGAACAATCACATTATTTATGCCGCCAAGAAAAATAAAATTGTAAACCTCTATTAACTCGATTAGATATTTTGCTCAAGTAAAACCCGTGGCTCTCACGTGACTAACTCTAATAGCATCCCTTGTAATTAGACCATCTCGAGCAGTTTATCGCCAATTGGATATTCATCTCCATTTTACAGTGCAACATTATATTTGCAGATGCATTGTTCCCCATCTCCATTTTGCATCATTTTTCTTATATTTTTATTTTTGTTTTAGTTTGTTGCCATTTTTTAACTTTTTGATTTTCATCCCATTTTTTTTTGTTTTATGCTTGTATATTTTTCTTCGTTGGTTTTTTTTTCATCATTAATATTATGAATGTTTAAATTATTTTTTAATTTTGATACAAAATTATAATACAAGCTTTATATTTATTTAAACATAAACCATATACATTATATTACCCTAGACAATTAACGCACTCATAATACAATAAAAACTTAATAAAATAGCACACAAATCAAAATACAATAATAAAAGGATTGTATATTTGTAGTGAGATATGTAAAATAAATTGGTTGTTGCGTATGAAAAATTATTTTATTTATAGTCTTATAATTAATTTAATTATAAATTTATGAATTTTGAATTAAATAATTTAAAATTTTAAAATAAATATTAAAATTTTAAAGGAAATTTAATATAATAATTTGATTAAGAAAATTAAATTAATATTAGAAAAATCAAAATGGAATACTATGTGGTGGAGGATAATAAAGAGTTATACACTACAAGAAAAACGTTCATAGACAACAGTTTAAAACTGTTGTCGTAGGGGAATTTCGACTGTTGTCGTAGGTGGTGTTATCGTAGGGGTAAAAAAATAAGCTCATAGACAACGGTTTTTAACTGTTGTCGTAGGTGTCTACGATAACAATTTTAAACCGTTGTTGTAGGTCACAACAAACTGTTGTATATATCTCTACAACATTACTTTTACAAACAATTTACGACAATGCTTTTCAAACTGTGAATAACAATAGCTTTAAACTGTTGTCGTAGGTAAGTATTTATTATTTTTTTTATAGTAATATCTGGGCTATTTCAAAATAAAATAATATAATTGAATAACAAAATCCAAATTACAAATAATCATTAATAATTCCAAAATACATAATAAACGTTTATCCATCAATTCCCAAAATACAAATATACAAAAATGTAAAATTAATATTTGTACGTCCATTAATATCCTAAAATAAAAAAATAAACATTTATCATCATACATAATTTTGATCAGATTCAGCCCATTCCTTGTGCACACCATTAATGTCCTCAGCGGAGTAACTGTTGTTGAACTGTTAAACAGAAAAAAAAATATATAAATTATCTTTAGATTAGAATAATATGAACAACAACGATGCAGAGAAGCACATAAAAATAAAACATAGAATTCTGATTGAGTATATCCAGAGATTGCTTCGTGAGACCTCAACGAAATTATTTTATTATTATCTCTGGCCTCAAATTTCCACTCATTTACAAATATCAAGGGGATGAACTTCAATAAGGGACCAACAAGTGAAACTTAACTACTTGAGATGAAAAATAAGAACTTCAAATTTTATTGCGAAATAAGATAGAATTAGCTGCATTATAGAATTGTTGCTGGAAATGGTCTATGCAAGCCATACATGAGAAGGTCTCCACTGATGAATTGCAGATTTTTTTATTTTGTAAGATTGATTTTAATTCAACACTTTTTACCTTAAAACAATAATTAAAAAATTCCCGTTGAACTACGATAGCCACGTCGATTAAATGGCATTGCTCTATTCAATACACCTGTTAGCTCTCCTCTCTTTCCAAATTGACGTACACAATTAAAGGGATGAGGATGTTCTTTTCATTACTTGAACTTATAACCAATAGGTCTAGACAATTGCGTTCTAAAGTCAAGACAACTCTCTTCTCTTCCGATGTGCAATGTTGCTCACTCTACTTTTTCCAATTTGGAATCCATGTTGTCCCTCTTGTAGATTACTTTTTTTATTTTGGAGATTTGATTTACTCATAAAATCCCTCCATATATTCTCCTTCTTTCTTCGTGTTTATTATCGATTGTTTATGATCTTTATGTCAAAAGGGATAACAAGTGGTATCTAGAGCCAAAATTTAATGCCAAAAATCATTCATTCGGAAACATGACTTTGGTAGCAGCACATGCAGCGATGGTACAATAGTTGAGCGGTTTCTTCGTTTACCCACACCTGACACACACGAACTACACTAGTTGTGTGATTCGAGTGCAAGCCATGATGGAAGAAGACATCAAAGGAGACTGGGAAGCAGTCGAACCGGTTAACGACACAGAGGTTGATATTTGGCTCCACAAGAAGGCATGATCGTACCTCTTACAAGCACTTCTAGGAGATCTTGTCCTGTAGGTCTCTAGAAAGAAGACGTCAAAAGAAGTTTGGGATTTCCTCAAGACGTGATTCGTCGGGGCAGATCGAGTGAAAAACACAAGACTATAAACATTGATGAACCAGTTTGATTAGATGTATGTGAAGGACAGTGAGTCACTCGATCAATATGCAGGTCGACTAACTACAATGTATGTGGTGCACTCGAGTCTAGGAGGAACCCTCAATGACTCAACGCTAGTGAAAAAACTATTTGACACAATGCCAGATAGGTTCATCTGGTTCGTTTCGAATGGTTCTTCAACCTTGAAGAGCTCAACTTCGAAGATGCAGTTGGAAGGCTCAAAGCTTTTGAGTGGCGCATGAGCAAAAACTATGCGGACGCAAGGCGTAAAGAAGAGCTCACCTTCTCCCACTATCAATTTTCTGATTTATAACGTCCCCTGACACCTACTCCTTTGACCTACTTATCCAAATTCATTCTTTATCATGATAAAAAAAAAAACTACAAAACAAAACAAATTTTATCCAACTCTACATCAATCCTAACCTTCATAGACTTGAAAATGATATATTCTTCTCAACTACACCATCAGGCACACTATCAAGAATCGCCTCCTTATAATATTAACATAGTTATTGAAATCTATTAACAAAAAACAACACATATGTTTGATTTCGAGTTACCTTTCCCATCACACATTTCTCACAGTGCTGGTAATTCTCATTGGATACCGTAAGGAAGATTGACAAGCAAATAAGACAGAAGTAGCCTAGGATTTGGTCTATCAAGAATTCAATTTAAGATTTATTTTGGACAACAATATAGTATCAAAATCACCACTAAATTAAAGAAATTCGAAACGAGGAACTTCTGTACAAAGGGTGTAGGGTTGGGAGTTGGGACACATAGCTACTCATAAATGCCACAGATAAACCAATTCCATTTATTATGTCTAATCTCTCAAGGATCACTTCCAGCTCTCAGGGTCCCTACACTACAACAGCTAACAGAAATGGCGAATCTGCAACAGCTCTTCCATATAAAAAAGTCTAATAAATTTAGTTTTTGCAAGACCACATGCAAAACTTACAGCTTTGCAAACATGGAATCCATTTCAGTATGCAGCAATATAATTCTATGATAAAATAAAAAACAGAGTATGATTTCAACAATATTCAAACCAAATTTCACAAATTTCTCAAGTCCAGAGGATCTTCAAGCATGCTAATGAGACATAGCTACATTCGACGACAAAGATCGATTCTTCAACACTCTAGCTGACAAGAAGAAGATAACCGTCAATCCTGCTCTTGTTGCTCAACATCTACATCTACCAAAGACTGGAGCTGATATCACCAGCTATCTTCAGAATAATAAGGATGAATTGACGGCTCACTGGCTAAAATGGAAATATCCAGAGGCACCTGAAAAATTCAAAGCTGCCACAAAAATATCCGAACTGAACCCATCTGCTAAGATACTCAGCGAGATAGCACTGAGAATGATCTATTATGGGATTGGATTCTTATCAGAGCTAAGCAGTCCCAAATATGCTCTAATGATGGCTCTTGATAACTACCCTAGAGGAAATTGGGCGACGTACATATTTGGTAGATTACTGGAAAAGGCAAAGAAGAACAGAGATATTCCAACCAAAGGAAAATTCTCTTCGAGCATCTGTTTAGGTCTGAAGGTCAGCTACCTTCTTGAAAGTATTCTAGGAATACAAGATGAAGGAGAAGAACTTATATAATCCGACTTCATTCCGCCAAAAGTTCTAGTTTATCATGTAACTCAAAAGGATGTAGCAGATGACAGTTTGGATGACATGGAAATAGATACTTAGACATCTGAGGATTTAAAAAATATTCTGACAGTTCGAACTACTAAAGAATCTAAGAAACAAAGAAGACAGATGCTTCCATTCAAAAGCCTGCACAAAGATGAAACAAAAGCAAAGGAAGCAAACAGATAACATCTCCGAAGACGTCTCACAACAAGATAACCAACCTGTTGTTGAACAGCTTCGTCGTCAGAAAAAAAGGAAGACAAATCATGATAAACCCATCAAAATGGTTGCCAAGAAGCTGCATTTTGATGTTACGCTTGTAAGGGAAGGCCAATTCCCTAAACCATCGGTCACAACTCCAAACTCCGAAACAGATCATCCTGCTGAGAAAAGAGGTTCCTCATCCTCCAGTTCTGAGCAAACCACGTTGATAAACACTCATTTTGTGCATTTTGCTGATGTGAATCTGCTAACTATTTGCCTTGGATTAGATCATTAAATGATATTTCTGTGCCGATTTCATATTCTTTTAGAAAATATTACGTTTGGTTTGGTTTTGGGTTGTTATGCAGGTTTGGTGCACAATTGAGTAATTTACAGGATATGAATGAGTGCCATGTAGCCAATCGATGTTTGTTTGCATCAGGAAGAGGAAGAAGTGAGAAAAGACTGCACCCAAATATGTTTTAGGCCAAAATTCAATGGAAACCCGTCCTGAAAGCAGTTGATGTTCAAAGAAACAGTCATAAATTCCTCCACACATGGAATTCGAGCTAATGGAGCATGCAAATAGATAGATCTTCAAGTTAGCTTTCCAATGCAACTGGAATCAGGTCAATCGGAGTTCGGGAGCGAAAGTTATGGCCAAAACCGTGAGACTGCGCAAGTTCGTAACGAACTCGGCGACCCACATGCAAAAGCGCCGATCGCCGATCGTGTTTCTGGGTCGCCGGTTTTGTAATTTTCACCAGTTTTGCTTCGGCGCAAACTCGGCGACCCATATGCGTAAACCACGATCGCCGGGCGTGTTTTATGGGTCGCCGAGCGTGTTTTTCTGACGAGTTTTTGGTCCAAATCCCATATCTTTTCAGATCTAAAGGTGATAGATATAAATAAAGGGTCCAAGGGCGAAAAACAGGACCCCTCCAACATATTTTTGACCCTTCAACATATTTTTGAGTTCCTTTTTCCAATTTCTGAGATTAGAGAGTAGAGAATTCACAGCAAATTCAAGGGAACTTGAAGAGCACTCCAGGAATCGAAGATTGAAGACTCCACGGGTTTTTGATTTCCATGTTTTCTGTTATTGTGACTCTTCATCTCTTTGTTTTTCTAGAATT
>JAPKLW010000259.1:0-92484 GCA_026898455.1 Plectranthus barbatus | reverse complement strand
TTGCATCGCTATATTATAATAAAACTGTTAATTTTAACAGCGATCAACGTCAGCCTTCATCACAGCCAAAAATCACATAAAGTGGTATATCATCTCAGCTGTGGATCTCACAGGGTCACAACCTTGATTAAACCCTTTGTGATCACTCTTCATCCTCATTTGATTTCTGCAACCTTCCTTTCTCAAATTCGGAGTGCCTTCAATCTTGAAATTGTATATCATCCACATTACTTGTGATATCATGGGTAAGAAGAAGATTTCATCTGACGAAGGTCCGAGCGCATCAAGAGATTCAGGGAAAAATACTACAACCAGGGAAATCCCTCATAAGGAATTAAAGTGTCGATCAAATGATGCAGTCGACGTTGTCAACCTCTCCAACAAGGACATCCAAGTAAGTCAAGCTTTTAAGGAGAAGATCCTAAATTTGAACGAAATTAATTATCTATGTTCAGATGAGAAGTTGTATAGCAAGCTACACAAGGAAAAGTTGATGTAGTTTCTCGGTTTACACCCTCACAAGTTCAAGCCTCTCTGCATCGCTGAATTTTACGAGAATGTGATTGTTGATAAGGATGGAAAATTCTTCAAAACCAAGATCAACAAGGTTCCGATGCTTATCAATGCCGATACTATTGCAAATTTCTTCCATATACCCAACACTGGTGAACACATCGCCACTTACCTAAAGAAAGATGATGGGGCACGACAGAGGCATTGGAAGATCTGGAAGAAGCCAGAGCATAAAGACAAATTCCATCTACCGACAAAGGTCTCCGAATTGAAGCCTTATTACAAAACTTTAAGTGAGATAGCACTTAGAATAATCTATTGCGGTGCAGGATCCTTCTCCGAACTAAGTCAACCCAAGTACGCTGTTATGATTGTATTGGATGATGGCCCAGGAGGGAACTCGGCTGAATTTATTTTTGGCCGTATTCGTGAGCATGCTAGAAAGAATAAGACCATTCGGCAGACTAACAAATTCAGGTCCGGTGTTGGTTTCAGGCTAAAGATCAGTTACATGATAGAGAAACTGATAGGTCTTAGGGAAGAAGGGGAACGCCTGGTCTCAACTGATTTTCTGCCTAAAAAGACAAGATTCACCATATAGTAGAAGAAGGAGATGATAATTCACAGGAGGGTGGTGTTGATCCTAGAGTGAATGTTATGGATGAGTCCATCTCACAGACTGCTAAAGGGAAACAGATACAAGTAGAAGGTGCATCGACACAGACAAAGAAGAGAAAGAGAGGGAGGCTAGTACTTACGAGTATCTTGGAGGAAGAAAGAGAGAGGAGTAAGAAAGGCAGGCAGACTGATTCTTCAAGGCAAGCATCGACTGAAATTCTTGAAGAAAATCCAGAGGATGGGATAGTGCCAATTGTGGATCTTCAAAGCCCAACTCATTCTTCAAGGGATTCTCCTCTTCGACAACCTTTCACTTCTTCAACATATTTTGGCACCACAACTAAAAAGGCTCACTAGAACATGCATGAATCATATATGCAGATTACCCAGACGGTCTTAGAGACAAGGGGAATAGTTTCAATACTGTTGGTTTAGGAAACTGTCAACCAGGATCTGCAGATGATAGTTGTCACTAATCAAGATGTACTTCCTCTGACAACTATTGCTGTGCAAAAAGAGCCACTCCAGAAAACTGCTGCTGTGCTAGTTAAACAATCTGTCAAGCCACAGTCATAGCAAGAAATTTTTACTAATAGATTGCGTCTTTCAGAAACTGCTGCACAAGCAGAAGATGAAACATATCTCAAGTTTGTTCTCCGTAGGAATGATGAGAATCATGCTACTCTTGGGAGGATACAAGATCTTCAAATCTGGATCAATACAACGACTGCTGAGATCCAACTGGATATTTTAGATCTTGACGATGAAAAAGCTAAGGAGCTTCAGAGATTGAGAAGAGAAGAGGAAGAGAGGTTACGAAGAGAAGATGAAGAGGCTTTGGCTCAAGCGATCATACTCTCCCAAGCGATATCTCTTGTAAAAATTATCGAGAAAGGTGTCGAGCTTGTTCATCAACGACAAGTGAAATTGTTTCTCCAAAAGCACTTTCAGCGGTTCAAAGATTAAACCGCGAACCTAAGCAAAGAAGACTTGAAGCATAACAAAAGAAATGAGAAGAAGAGGAAGCTGCTGAGCTAAAGAGAAAGCAATAAGAAAAAACAACAGCTGAACTGAGAAAGCAACAAGAAGAAGCAACAGTTGAACTGAGAAGAAAAGAGGAAGAAGCAACAACTGCTGAAGCCAATAGAAAATAAGAAGAGGTCACTGCTGAAAAGTCGAGAAATGAAGCAGCAGGAACAACAAAGCAAAAAGAAGAAGAGGAATCAACCAGCAGAGCTCATCTTCAACTTGAGCTATTTACTGCTACATCTCAGAGTCAAACGAGCGGAGACTCTAGAGCACTGGCTGCACCTGAAAGAACAATGTCTCCTGAGGCTCCACCTCATCTATCCCTTGATGTTCTGAGATAGGAGATGAATCAGCGGATCCTTACTATTTTTTATTTTGTCAAAAAGGGAGAAGAGAGAAGAGATGAATCTATGAAGCTGTAGTTAAAAATGATGGAGAGGTGAGAAGAGGAGCAGAGATTGCGGTATGAAGAGATAAGAATGCAACTGGAAGTAATAAAGGCTTCCAGAGAACAAGAGTCGAAACTCTTCGTGGAAGTGACCGCAACTCTTAAGGCGCAAGCTGGATCCTCCACTTTTGCCGCAACTTCCTCAAATCCAAAAGACGTAGATTCCTCATATCAAGAAAAGGAGAAGGGCAAGAAAAGGAGAAGGGCAAGGATCAAGACAAGCAAAAGGAGTAGCTCTCTTAATTTGAATTATTTGTGTTTTCTTTTATTACCGTAGTTTCAAAACTTTTCAAGTACTTGTAATCGAACATATATAGTGAAAAGTGAAAAACTATTGGTTTGAAGAAAACTACTCATTGTCTCTTACCTTAATTCTTGGCTGGATGAATTCACATATTCCAGTGTGATCAGCAATCTTTTCGCTTATCGCTCTAATTTGATTTATATTAATCGAGAATGTTCTCTCCCATTCATGGGGAAGATCAATTAGAGTAGGTCGAGTGTAGAAGAAGCACAGTTCTGAGTAGTGTTAGATAGACAAACCTTGTAAATTCAGATCAACTGCATCTTCTTGCAGACTTAGATAGACTTAGAGGTATGGTTTTGACAACATCAAAATGGGGGAAATTGTTAAGTGTTGATGTAGAAATCCCACCTTTAAAATAGATGTTTTGATGTGTCAAAACTGTGTGCCAAAGTCTAAGCCATAGAGTTATTACCTCATGTAATCTTGTATAGGATGATCGAGTTGTAATAGTCCAGGAGAAGAGAATTGTCAAAAATTGTGGAACAGTTTTTTAAGAAGAAACCGTCCAGACGAGAAAACTGTCAAGGATAATGGACGAGAAAAACAAAGCAGAGTAACGGACGTGAAAAATGGTGCAGATAGTCTTTCACCTGTTAAGGATTGTATATCAAAGAAAACTGTGGACACAGTTTTCATAAGGAAACTGTCGAGAGGCGCTCACAGTTTCAGATCAAGAGAGTTTCACATCAAAGGAATACGTGAATAGCAGGATGCCGATTAATTATAAAAGAGCATTAAAGAAGTTAATGATAAGAGACAAGAAAACACTTAGTTATGACTAGCGTACAACGTTGTTCGGTGTCTGACACATCAAGTACAAACTGCCCTGCAAAAAGCATGGTAATGTTTCAGAAAAGGTAGAGGAGTAGGTCTACTTTAAATAGCAGGAGGATCAGAGACAAATACATACAATCGAGCACTTGAAAACCTTGTCGTCACTCTGCCGAATTTAAAACTCTAACACATTGAAAGCTCTTAACCGAACAACATTATTTCCATTGTTCATTTATTGAACACGAGGCATTATTGCTTAAGATTTCTTCCGAGATTCAGGGTGTGACACTGTGTGCACGAGGATGAAGTCTTTCAATTTAATATACTCTCTTGGTGTTCTTACTTTTCAAGTGAGAATACAGCAGCCTGATTTTCTAAAGAAAAGATGGTTATTACAGGAAACTGCCAACCAGCGTACGTTCTGGGAAGAACTGAACCTTCCACCCACCGGATAAGAAGAAGGGAGGTTTGTCCTCAATCCATTTCCGATGATGTCCAGTTCTAAGGAGTCTTCGAGGTGGTACCTGGCTTCGAGGAACTAAAGAAGGAGTGAAGAACAACAACCTGGGCGAGTGATCGATTCTGCTGTGGACGGTGGTTTCACAGCATTTGGCTATAGATCGTGAGGATTGTATCTTCATTACTTAGTGAATTACTAGATCAATTTCCGAAGAGTGGACGTAGGACATAAGGCTCCGAACCACTATAAATATCATGCCGCATTTACAATTTTACTTACCATACGCATTACACAGTTCTCAATCGTGCTTTGAAACCATCAACACTTGTCTGAAAGTGTTGAAGTGTATAACTGTTGACTGTTCATAACTATAAACTGGTAATCTAATCTGCTGGCTAGCACAAACTGTCGTTGTTTGAGAACTGTCACATAAAAACTGTGTTAAGTTGATACTGAACTGCTTACTTTTAAGAGTACGAATAGTTGTCCTTATACTTGCGCTGCACATCATACGTACTCTGATTTGGGACCAACAACATTGTTATCTTTATTTTCCAAACAAAAATCCAATTTCAATTTACTCAAATATTAAATCTTATATCTATGATTAGTAAATAAGATAATTTTGTTATACAATTCCTCTGGGTTCGACTACCTTTAGGTACTTTTATAAATTTATTTGCCACTGTATTTGCTATTAATCTTCGAATTTCGCATTGATCAAAATTGGTGTCGTTGTCTGGAAATTGTTAGATTTAATCTCGTTACTAATTTGTTTAAAGATTAATTAAATTGAGTTTTTATTTTATTTCAGTACCAGTGCGTATGTTGTTGTTGATTTTTGTGTTTTGTTTCCACCGACGCATGTGCGCGTCAGTCGACATAGAAGGATTCTCATGTTAGTCGACACACTGCCGTGTCGGTCGACGAAGACTAGTTTTTCCATTTTTGTCTGTTTTCTCAAGTCTTGCATGAACACGAGGGCTCAAGGGAAACCACTCGAAGTCTTTGATCTAGAAATTGAAGCAACCATCCAGAGGAGACACAACAACAACAAATTCACTGAGATGGAGTCACCGCACAATCAGAATGAGGAGGATGACCCAAACATGCCACCTCTGGAGGACCGGACACCCAATTTACAACAAGAGTGTCCAACTATTGTTCCAAGAGATGAACTAGATGCGGGAGTTGGTCAAGCAGCTGATGGTGGAAAGGGAAGATGAAAAGGCATAAGCTCTAGGAGACAAAGAGGGCAAGAACGAGAGAGAAGGCTCAGAGAGGGACTCCGACGATGAGAATACCAATGCCATGGCTAGGATGTACAGACCGCAGCCCAGTAATGAGGGATTTGTCATTAGTGTCAATGCCAATAATTTTGTACTCAAAATCGGTCTTATTCAAATGGTTCAACATAACCGATTTGGTGGCCGAGCTGTGGAGGACCGCGAAAATACCTCAAATAAAGAAGTCTCTTTGAAACTTGAGGAAAATACGAGGAAACAATAGTCGTGACTATTCCTGCAATAACTTTCAATTTTCGTGGACGAATTTTTTTTTAAGGTTGGTAGGATATTACGCCCCGCAAAAATCCGACCTTTTTAATAAGAATAAAATCTCGATAGAGTGACCATCTAATGACGAGTCACAATAACAAGAGAAATTATCTCTATTTAATTATTTAGTATTATCATCGCAATTGTGACAGTAGAATTATTCTCACGATTATTATTTAAATCAAATGCAAGGGCAAGGAATTATTCGACAAGAAATAAATAGTCTTCTCTCCTCTATTCCAATCGTTTAGTTATTTAAATATTCTTTTGGTATTTAATTTCCCATTCGTAGTGATTAATTAACTCGGAAAAATTATGGAGTTATATCATTGAGAAACCATTTGCAACCAATCATCATTTGAATTAATTCTCATGGGAAATTCCAGAATATATTTCTTGGCTCCGTGAGTATTAATTTTGGCCTTATGTTTAATTGGACTAGAAATTATTTGAGTTGATTAGTGTGAGATGGAATGATTTGATTTAACTGGGATTTATAACCCAAAGTAGGAAAATAAGTAAAAGTGCGACACCTAGAATTCAGTAGTGTCGGATTGATTTAATTTTGGAAAGATATGGAATATTGCGATGGAAATTAAATCGCGCTTGTGAGAACATCATGATGAATTAAATACCAATTCAAAGTCGATAAGTTAGTATATGAGTACGCAAGATGAAAATGTGCAATTTAGAGGTAAATAAGGAGATTAATTATTTATTTATTTTTATTAAAGAATTAATTATAGAAGGAGAAATAGCAATCGTAATATATTCGATATTTGGTTCGTTGCGAAGATAATTTCATGAGCATAAATAATCATTGATCATAATTAAATTACGAGCATAATAAAGTAACCAAAAGCATATAGTAAAGTTTCATGCATATAGTGTTGGAGTTTAGTGTGTTTAGTGTGTGTTGAGGTCGCATGTGAGATCACATGTGAATTTAACAAATTCATTTCATACATGTATAAATATAATTTATGGTAGTATGAAATTCGAAAGGAAAAAAATGTGGGGCCCATATCTTATTTATTGAATTTAATTAAATAAATAAAAATAATTTGGTTGGAAAATACATGAAAAAAACAAACCCTTCTTCTTCTTTTCTCTCTCTCTCTTTCGCACCATCTTTCCCTCTCACTTGGTCTCTCTCTTCTCTTCCTCACCCATCATCTCCTTCATTTTCATTCCACTGTTGTTAAGCCCTCAAGAACAATATTTTGAAGCAACACGAAACTCCAAGAACACCACTAAAACAGTACCCAAATACCTTAACCTATATACGAAAATAATTTTATCATCTTCCTCTTTAATTTGACACAAGAAAAGTCCTCATTCCCCAACCTTCAAAATTTCGACCATCACCATTTCAACTCCAAGGAGGTTCATAGTTGATAGAACTACACTCTACAAGTGGAGAGGCGCCCAAAGATACGAAAATCAAGGCTAGGAGACAAGGCCAAACTCGAGTTCTTCACATCTACCAAATCTGAAAATTATCCAACCTAGTACCCTATTTATAACCTTTAATCTTTCCTTTTAAGAATGATTTATGTGTTTCATGATAGATCAAAAAGGGTATTTTTGAATATTCAAGTTAAAACGTTGTATTAAATTGAAATGTGCTAGATCAAGGGTGTGCATTTGAATGTGTTGGGTGATAAATTAACCATTGCTTATTGAATTGTGAAAGGATCTATGCTCTTGACATTACATTCATCTTTTGATCTCTGAAGATATTAGAAATAATGATAGGAATATTGAATCTTATGGAAAAATGCATAAAGAATTGCTAAAAATACATTGAAACCTTGTTTCTCCAGTCTGCCAGCTTTGTGACGTCTCTGTTCTGGTGTAATTCACCAAGCTACAAGTCTTCTTTTGCTCTGATTATTAATTATGTTAACTTATATTGAGTTAGGAGCATTACCCATTTGGTTTCAACAAAAAGGATGAACCGTTTGAAAGTTATGGCTTTTATAAAAATGTGTGCCAAATTTGAAGCAATGTGCATTGTTTGAACTATAAAGCGTAATGTGTTCATCATTAGGACTTTATATTTTTTATCTACATACTAGACATAATAAGGACCATCTCTGATAATTCTCATGTCAAAATGAATTGTGATGAAGTTGGGATGCATTTTGCAAATTCGGCATGCTAGAGATACATTTTCAAATCTTGCAGAAATAAGACCCAACTTTTAGCATGAACCTCACCCATCTAAGAGACTGCAATTGGTCTCAAAGATATATATTTCAAACTAAACTGAAGTAGGAATTTTCTGAATTTGGGTTAAAATTAAAAGGCTAAGTCAATTAAGAATTATGATTTTCACAAATAGAAGTGTCAATCTGTGGCTGGTTTCATTACTTGAATTGCGTAGAAAAATATATCTATAACTTGACCTTGAGACTTTACATGCATAAACTAGACTCAACTTGGAATGTCTCTTTGAGTTTTCAAATCAAAATGTATTGTACTAAATTCATGGTGAATTTTCCAAAACAGAACCCTGTTTATCCATACGTTCAGCTCCCTGAAATTGAAAATACTCCCCCGATCAAATCGTTGCATATTTTAGAGATCCGTCAATTTTGTGTCTATTTTGTGATTTTATAATATGAGCATATCAAGATTTGTGGGCAAGATGTTATGATTTTTGTTTACTTACTGCACAAAGCTGAAAATTGATTGAGTTCGTCCAATGTGCTTTTCAAATAAACATGAACTTATACATGCATAGCATCACATCACTTGCATTTTCATTTGGACTAGGAGCATTATTAAACATGAATATGTTGAGAATGATTGAGCATGCTAGAATGCAATTTTATGCCGTTCAGATAAATTTATATAAGTCGACACTGTATTAACTTAAGTATTTTAACTAGGTGTTGAATTGCGACAAAGGACCATCTACGATTGGAAGAAAAGACCACCTCTAATGTCTTGTTAAGAAAGAAAGGTGGACAATATTATACTTATGTAATGCATGCGCGACTTTATGAAATGATTTCTTAAAGCAAAGATGATGTTTTTTTTAACAAAGTGGTTCGCTAGTAAAAATGATTTGGTACCAGTATGATTATCTTGTGACATGATTGATGAATCTGGGTTTGAACATGTGTTCTTCCTATGTGATTGATGAATTGTTGTGAACGCGCGAACTAGTGCACTAGTACCCGAGGCTCGGATTCCCCACTTGGCGAGGTAAAGCTCGGATTCCCCTTAGCGGTGGACGACGAGTGGCTACTCTCGTCTCACCCATGAATGAATGATTGAAATGTTGATGATGATTGATGTTCCATAAATGAGTTGGGCTAGCCCGGTGAGGTAAATATTTTATTCATGCACAAGTTATTTCATAAAACCCTTGTGATATATTTGTGTGATGACTGGCGTAACCTTATATATTGTATGCTTGTTTGGTTTTTGCATCGTGATCACTGGGTACATTCGTGTACTTTTCCCTATATGTGTTTTCCCTACATGTAGGTAATAGGTGACGAGAGATGGAGGAGCCGTGGAAGGGGAAGCTTGAAAGTCATTATCCAAATGTATGGCTTATTTGAATTTCATGTAATCATATACTCTCATTCTTGTTTATTTGATCTTGGTACAGAATGAGGAGTCAAGTCCTCATACATAAACTCCATCTTTTTCTACATGTTGAATTATGATTTTGACATAATTGATGTCATGGCATACCATGTATTGTTCGAGCTCATATTCATGTTGATTATTTCCTTATGATCGTTTAGCTATAGGTTGCCAGCCATGTCTCCATCATCAAGGAACACTTGTACTGTACAATAAATAATTGTCAGGTTAATGTACCTGTACCCCAATGTCGCACCATTATTCTAGAGCAAGACATTTCACAAAAGTACGGGATTCTGCAAGAAACACTAACGTGCACACTGGTTAGGGGCCGAGGATCAGGATCTAGTCTGCACAAAATATTTCCTCTTACAGACGGATAGTGGAACACTTATAGTGCAAAAAAATGAGCCCAGGCATCTACGACATAATCCAAGCTGACAACAGGTAGAAAGCAAGAATGAGAGAAAAACTATGAAGAAAATACGAGAGAAGTTACGGAAGATGATGATTCATGATTTGCGGAATAGACACTACCGACATGAATAGGCGGCAACAGATCTTCGTAGTACCAAGAGTGTCGCCGTGAGTGCCATCACGGGACTCGCGGAGGGAGTAACCGAGTAAGATGGGAAGGTAGGGGGGATGCGCAGATTACTGTCTGTGCACAATGTTGCACCTCCTAATCCTTGCCGTATACCACCTCCCGGTGTGTTCGTGGAGGAAGAAGGAGTTTGGAAGAAAAAGTATGGAGGAATTCATCAAAGGAGTGGCGAATATGAGAAAATCGAGTTGAGTAGATGGATAGTGAGAACTGGGGATGAACTGCACTAGTTAAAAAAAAACCAATTAAAATATTTCGATAGGTTATAGAACTGTCTTTTACTAAAAAATAGTAAGACCGTCTCATTAAAGTTTTTGTCATAAAGTTTTCTTTCAATTATATCTTTATATTTGCTTTGCAAAGCATAGAATGTTCAGAATTTTTCAAGTACTCCATAAACTTGAGCTCAAATTTTTTGTTGAAGCAACTCACTATGATCAACTTAAACTTGAAACAAATTTGTTTGATACTTTGATAATTCTAAAATATAGTTGTATTAATTTTTAGATTTAATTTGGACTAAATCTTTTATTTGGGTATGTATATATATATATATATATTATATATATTTAATGTATATTGTTATTATAATAAATATATTATTGAAACTCATATTTATAATTTAATGAGGGACAGAAATATCATATAATTGATTCACTAAATTTATAATAAATTCAGTCCGATCCCAATAATCGATAAGCACTTCGGTTGTTTTTTCTATATAGAGAAAACATGCCATAAGTAACACAGTATTGGTAGAGTGCGATTAAAAAAACTTAATTACGACTTTAGGTTTGTGATTTTACATTTATGAATTCTTGATCAATAATAGTTATGGTATAGATGTGGATTAAATAAAATCATAATTGTAAAGATTAATTTCTAAATTAATTTGTACTGAGCGGATCATTCATTTTAATCGACATTTTACATTTATGAACAATAAATTCATTCACCGCTACATTTTAGAAAAGTAATAGGTGTAATTTAAATATTGATGGTGGGTAGAGTTAGATACAACTCATACTCAAATAACAGCCAAATCTCGTCACTATAGCTGCCATTAATTCCGCTAAAGGAAGTCCTACGCTTATGAAATTTTTGAATAATATATATAGAGTTGGGATATAGCACTAAAAAATAAATGAATATTTATAATAAAAATCTTTAATTTTAAAAAAATAATCATTATATATATACTCATGCAGATTAGAGTTTTATTTTATAGAGTACATAGTTGAATTTGGGTACTTAAAATAAAATATATATTAAAGAAATATTAATTATTTAACAATAAATATAATTTCTCCAAGCATAATATATAACAACTGTGGACCATATATTTTTATCATAACATATAAATTAATTTATCATAATATTAAGAATAAGTTTCAATTTAGACCATTGATTTTTGTAGAAGAATCGTATTGATTTCGCCAATTAAAGCAGAGAAAGGTGCACTAGACGAATTTTTGTTTAAATATAAACAAATTTTTGTAGATGAATGGTATTTTCCTATGTATAATTTGTCCCAAGATCAGACTTTTTAAATGCACAACAAAAATATTTGATAAAAACTTGCATTTCACAAAGTGATTGTTACTCTACAGTTTGTGTTTTTGAAAACTTGTTGTTAGCGAGTTTAAGGCTTAATCACTTACAAGTATACTACAACACATAGAGAACTAAGAGTTTTAAAATCCCTGCAAGTAAGTAAATAAAGCAGTAAAGTATAAAAAGGATTTATAGACGTTCAGAAATAAAAGTCCTACGTTCTCTCTTCAGACCTTAAGTCTTAAAATACACTAAGCTTCAAAATACAATAGGTCTCGCTATCTATCGCAAGCTGGCGAAAGCCACTGTCCACCAGTCCATTTGCTCACTCATCCAGACCCTTGCTTCCTCTGCTTCTCAGAAATGGAGTGTGGGCACCACGCAGCCTTCTTCTAGAACTTGGGAGTTTTTAAGTTCTTCCCGAACTCTTGATCTCTTTGGCTAGACGTCCGTGATAGTCAAAGTTTGGAGATAAGCAATAACTGTTCTGTTCTTACTTAGAAACTACGAACATCAAAATTATATTTGTGCTTGGAAGAAACAAGTCTCGTGTCCAAAAGATGACACACGGTTAGCTTAGAAAGAGCCTTGAAGGTTGAAAGCGTTTAAGTATGCATTTTTGCAAAGTATAGTTACTTTGTTAGAATTTCGGGTATTTTTTGTCTCTTGGAGCACCTCCCCTATTTATAGGCAATGTGTTGATAGACTTGAAATAGTAGCCATTGAGACAAATCTTGAATGTTGTTGAATTCAATGCCTCTCTTCTCTGCTTTTCAGAAAATATGCACCTACTCCTGTGTTTATAACAAAAGGTGTTGATTCTTATTTTGTGTCAGAATGGCTATGTTCGTCAGTCTGAGGAATTAAAGCTGGTTCAACACTAGGTTTTTCAGATCTTGAGGAGTCTCCATTCATAATGTCTGGCTTTGAAAATCATTCCTCTGACTTTGTTCTTTTTGTCTCTATGTACGGGTTAGGCTTGCTTGTGAACTAGTGTCCTCCAAATTGGTAACATCTGTCAGTTTCTCTAAAAGTGAGAGTCCCAAACTGGTAAGCTGATTAACGGTTTATTCTAACTCCTTGCACATCCCAAACTGGTGGATTAGATCCTAAACCATTTTGTCTTTATCTTCTCCATTACAAATCAATAGATATCGTAACAGGACAATACAAGTTTTGCACAAACTTGAACTAATTCAGAGACCCACTTAAACTAGTAGTTTCTATAAAGTTTTTAACATATCGAAACACAAAAAGATAATGATTTTATTTCAAATTATTAGAAATTTCCCCTTTTTTGATGTAGTCAAAACCACCACTAAGCTGGTAAAAGAATAAGTTTTTCGAGTTTACAAAAGACATTGTTGTAATTTATATCACTAAAAAATTGAAATCCTTAAGTAATTAGTCTACCTATGAATCTCCCCCCTCAACAGGAGATATATTTCTTGCTTAAATTTTTTAGAGCGAAAACAAAATGATTACACTGTAATGTCTAAATTCAGTTAATGTAAGGCGAATAATTTTGAGATAATGAGTTATTGTCTGCAAAATAAGCAGAAACTTATGTCATTTCATTGATTTGTTTACAATTTTATGAAAAATAGTAAATTACAAGTTACCCGATGGACAACAACCAGCCGCCACCAACTGTCGTCCACCGCCAGCTGTCATCGTCCAACGCCAAGGGACCCGCAAGAAAAACATATAAGATTCGTGTGCAACACGCACGGCCATTGTCTGTGCTCACCGCAACCATTGCTACCTGTTGATGGTGCTACCTGCACTTAGGCCAGTCTCGCGCGTTCACCTTGAGCCCGCCGCCCGCTGGAGGAAAAAATGCATAGCGGCGTGGCAACATCCTTATGCGCTGCCCACGCGCAAAACCAAAGGTTCTTCTACGTGGTGCTTCACCACAACTAGACATCACCCGAACCTGCCATTATCGTTGTCCGCTCATGCTCGTCTGGTCTTCGTTTGCCCACGAGGAGGAAGGTCGCAGCCTAGTCGTGTCTCTCGCATCATGCAGGGAACCTAGCGTTCTGCCGTGCGCATGCGTGTTACAGCCTCCAATCATTGTTGGCCGCAGTTGCCTGCCCTCGATGTGCATTGGTGCCCATCCCCGATTGTGCGAGCCAACGACAAGGTGATGCGGCTACATGCCACACTGCACGCCACTGCTTGCAACCCGCCGCCCTGCATTGTTTGTTAGCCCTAAATGTTGTCATCTCGCGCACAGTTGTAGCATTTCGCCGTGCACAAGCAGTTGGTTGTGCACTGCCCATGTGGCAAGAATTGCTAGGGTTCTATAGTGCGTGTGCCCGATGCCTGCTATGCCACTCCTGCTGTTGTTGTCCACCTGCCGCCATCCCCGTCGCCTACTGCACTGGACCGCGTGGCTAGGATGATCTTGTGGCCTCATCAATATGCGCTATCACATGTGGCTGCTTCGTGTTCTTCGTCATCTTTACAATTGGAAAACATCTTACTATAATTGAAAAAATAAATCAAACCACGAATTTATCTCGTGGAGTAATAAAATGAATTCATCATGCAGATTAAACCGAGGAACCAGGAGGAACAAAAAAATCAATACAATCCAACAAATTCAATAATAATAATCATGCAAAATTATAAGAAATATTTTACCAATAGAGCTAATAAATCAACATGGCTCTTATATCAATTAAAGGGATTCTTGCAAAAAGAATTGTTAAGAAGATTCAATCCTACAATGAAGGAATTATATCTTTGATATTAATAAAATTAAAAACTTAAATTAAAGGAAAGAAGAGAAGAAAAAGATTCTCTAGGTTTGATCTTCTAGTCTGTATCCCTTGCTCCTATCTGGATAGCTGGTGAAGATTGCTTCCGGATATTTTTCCAACAGAGGACATAGATGTGCATTGCCTACTACAACTCCCTAAACTAGTTTGCTCCTTAGCAACTTATGATCTTGTGGTGTATTGTAATCTGAGGATATAAGGGGTATTTATAAGAGAATTGTAATCCCTAATGGGCATGAGATTTTCATAGGTCAGACCAGGTACCAAGTACGCAAATAACAAGGAAGTCCTATCAATTAATTAATTTCCATATTCAATCCAATAATTAATTAATTAATTAAATGAGAGAAGAGGAGAAAGGGTGGTTCGACCTTGATTCTTCCCAAAGATTCCACCTCAGGCCCACCTAACAATTCCTCATAGCACATTTGAGGAAGGAGTCTTAGCTTGAAAGAATGGATATCCCTGGACCACTCGGCCTAGAGGTAAAAACCCTCGTTGAGACCGAAGAGCCGAAGAGTAGGAGAATCATCTCAGAAAAAAAGATTCAAATGAGAGTGATGATTCTCTCTTCCAATAGGAAACTGCATGATCTCTTTGCTAAAAAATATCTCATTTGAACTATAGTGGAATTGAGATAAAAGCCATTTGAAGTTGGATATTTTTAGAGACGTATGACTATGGAAGTTGGCATGACAAGGTAGAAAGATAAAAAAACATGAGGATCTATGAGCGCACTTAAGTCCCTTAGAGAATTTCCAATTGCGTTCTTAAAAACTCGAGGGTGCTACACATTTGATTGTTTTGATCTTTTAGGAGTGTAAAATATCCCAAATTTTTAGGATAATTAGTTGTGAATTAATCTTTAGTTGGCGTCCGAAATGACTGTTATTGTGTCTGATGTTTATATAATTCGTTCTGGAGTGATGTACTAGGTTCTCCGTGATGCACATTGCATCTTTGTTTTCACAATAAATCAGCACACGACCAGAACTATTTAATCCATAAAACTTGATCACATCAACATGCGACAGTCACGTATTCAACTTCTATTGTAGAGGTTGCTACAGAATGTTGCTTCTTATTAAACCAACTCATCAATTTATGACCCTAAAACAGATATGTACCACTAGTACTCTTGCGATCGATTTGGCATTCTCCGAAGTTTGAGTCTAAATCTCCATCCAGTGTAAGCTCTTCTTGAATGCCAGATTTCTAGAGATTCAGTGTACTTCTAGTATCTCACAATCTTTTTGGTAACCTTTATGTGAGAATTCTTCAAATGTTCTTGAGATCTTGCACAAGCACCAATGGCATAAGAAATGTCCCGCCGACTAGCTATCAAGTATAATAAAGATCCAATGATGCCTCTAAAATTGGTTAGATCAACTGGTTTTCCTTCTTCATCCATTTAGGTTAGAACACTTGGAATCTTTGAATTCTAAGTCTCTTTGTCTTCTCCTGACAAAAATTGTTGATGATATCATTTGTGTACTTCCTCTAGTAGATGAAAATTATTTAGGGAGATTAATGAACTTGAAGTCTTAGGAAGTACGTCATATTTCCCATCATGCTCATTTGAAAATTACTTTGCATGAGCTAGGTGAACTTTTCGCAGAGAGATGAGTTCTTAGACACAAAGTGAAGGGATTCATGCAAAATGAATTGCTAATCCAATTGTGTTAGCAATCTCACTGACTTGAGTTTCAATCATTTGAACATGTTTGCCAACTCAATCGATCTAGGTATGCACTCCAGCCACTTCTTGCTCTATCTTTCCCACTCGATAATCCGAGGCCTTGATGAACTTTGCCAAGACATCATCCAAGCTCTCCTTATTCTTTTCGGTGATTTCTCCATCCTGCACATTGAAACCCGGTGGGGGAAACTCTCCACCCTCCGAATTAGCATAAGAAATACCCGTGTACTGCTTTGGATGGTAATGCTGATAGCCTCCAACTCGTTGTTGATTCTGATAGCCTCCTCGGTTCATGAAATTGACACCGGCAACGGGTTCAACCTGTTCAGCAGTAACGAAACATTACAGGTTAGCTTTTCCATCTCCCCCTTGAGTTTTCAATCTCTAGCTTGAGGGTTTCATTCGGTTCCTTCTTCTCAATTACCTTAACTTGAGGCCTCCTCGTATTTGCCCATTGTAGGGTATGCAAGGTCATCTTCTTGAACAGTTCATTGAATCTGTTCCATGCCTCAATCAAGGATTCATGAATCCTTTGGTGGAACTGCATTATCTCCATCTTCTTCTGAATGATAACGGAAGGTGGGAAGAAAGTGCCAAGGAACTCTGCTCGGAGGTCGGCCCAAGTGTGGATGTTGTTGCAATCAAGAGCTGTAAACCACGTTCGAGCCTGATCCCGAAGTGAGAAAGGGAACAAGCACAAACAGATGACATCCTAGCTGACTCCATTCTGCTTGATGGTCTCACACACCTCCACGAACATCTGGAGGTGAGTGTATAGGTTCTCAACTGCTCGGCCACCAAATTGGTTCTGTTGAACCATCTGAATCAACATTGTTTTGATTTCAAAGTTACTGAATTTGATGCCAACAACAAATCCCTCGTTGTTGGGTTGTGGTCTGTACTTTCTTGCCATGCATTGGGATCCTTATGGTCGAGTCCTCTCGGCGCAACCTTTCATGCTCTCTTTCTCTGTCTCTCCTTGCGGCCTCAGCTCTCTCTGCTTCCCTTTCCACCATCAGCTGCTTGATCAACTCTCGCATTTGATTCATCTCTTGGACCACCAATAGGGCACTCCTTGTTGTGATTTGGGTGTCCGGGTCCTCCAGAGGTGGCATCTCAAAATCATCTTCCTTGTTATGATTGTGCACTGTCTCCATCTTACTTCTTTTGTTGCTTCAATTTCTGGATCAAAGACTTCATGTGGTTTCCCTTGGGCCCTCGTGTTCATGCAAGACCTAAGAAAACAGACAAAAACAAAGACTAATCAGATCTGCGTCGACTGACACGGGAGTTGTGTCGACCGATGCGAAACAATTTTCTGTGTCGACCGACGCACGTGACATAGCGTAGAAACGAAAAACACACGCACACAAATAAAAATTAAATAAAAATAAAAAATAAAAACTCAATCCAATTAATCTTTAAACAAATTAGTAACAAGATAAAATCTAACAATTTCCCGGCAACGGCGCTAATTAAATCATTGCAAAATTTGCAGACTAATTGCAAATAAAGTGGCAAATAAGTTTATAAAATTACCCAATGGTAGTCGAACCCAAGGAATTGTATAACGAAATCAACCTATATACTAACTACAATTTTAAGATTTATTGTTTGAATAAACAGAAATTTTGGGTTTTAGTTTTGAAATTTAAAGATGACAAGACAAAATTAAATGGTTTTGAAAACAAAAATTGAAGAACACAGATTCTAGGACAAATAATCAATCAGAATACATGCTAAATCAATTAATTCATCATGGTGGAAAATCAAATAAAGTAATAAATTTCCTTGGTTGTGCAATTTTAACTTAGGTTACTATCATGTGACTATTTATGCTTGGTTGGCCTCAAGAGCACATTAATAATGAACCTCAAAAAAAATATCAGATTTAATACCTACAATTGATTACTCTTCCTTTTGAGATAGAATACCAATTATATTCAATTCTTCTTCCTATTATTAATCTTCACCTTTCGGTCTTTCGATTAACAATTATGAACATAGAATCAAATTCATCTCTCGATCCATCTTCAATTCTAAATTCTATCAATTAAATTAGGAATTGAAACCATGCAATTTGAGTTGATTAACCAAATAAGCAAACATAATTAATTACACATAGCCCTAGAACCCATTAGGGTTCCTAGCCACTCATAATGGAAAGAAACAAGAGAAACAAATTATTGAATTGAATAATGTAACTTATTATAAAAAGTAAAGATTGCTGAAGTCTTCAATCTCGAAAAACTTGAAATAAACAGTAAAACTTGCTGAATCCTCTCCAAAATAATTAAAACTTAAAAAACTTCAACACTCCAAGAGAAGACTCCTTCCAAACTCGAGCAGAACCAATATTTATAGAGGTAGAGGTGTATAATTTAGGATCTAGGGTCAAAAATATGATTTAACCATAAAAATCTTGAACATTCCTTTTTCTAGGTCCGCATTGGTCAATATAGACCTTGCGTTGGTCAATGTGGATCACCTTCATCCGTCGACGTGGCCTTCACGTCGTTTGAAACAGAGACCTATTTCCTCCTTTCGATCCTTCTACGCAGACTCACGGTTTTGGCCATAACATTTATTCCCAAACTTTGATTGAACCGATTCCAGTTGTATTGAAAAGCTAACTCAAAGATCTTTCCATTTTCGTGCTCCATTAGCTCAGATTTCATGCATGGAAGAATTTGTAACTGTTTCTTTGAATATCAACTGCTTCCGGTATGGGTTTCCATTGTATTTGGCCTAAAACCTGTACAAACAGACCATGACAAGCATAATACCCTCTAAAATATACTCATGCTCAAAATATATAAATAAACTCGATAAAACTAAATAAAACACTAGAAAACAATATAGATAAGTGAGTCAAATTACGAGCTTATCAACCACCTCGATATCATGTCGGCTTTTTTAAATGGGGAGCTTGAAGAGGAGGTGTATGTGACTCAACCAAAGAGGTTCAAGGTCACAGTGAATGTGCACATGGTGTTGAAGTTAAAAAAGGCGTTGTATGGCCTTCGAAAAGTGCCTCGAGCTTAGACTTTGATGTTCGATCAAAGTCTGAAACAAATAATTTTCACATGATGTACACAAGAGCAAACAGTGTACACAAGAGGTAGCACTGATTCAAGTATGATATTTGGTGTTTATGTGGATGATTTGATTGTGACAAGTGAAGGTCCGAAGGCAGTGGGAATCTTCAAGAAGCAAATGATGGGGGAGTTCGAGATGAGTGCTCTCACATTGCTACCCTGCTACTTAGGGATTGAGGTGACTTAGTTCGAGGGAGGTATGTCAATCAAGTAGGCAACTTATGCCAATAAGGTACTGACCCAGTTCGTGATGCTTGATTGTAACTCTACCAGAATACGAATGGAGCTGAGGACTCAACTCCCCAAAGATATCGAATGATAGTCAATCGATGATACAGAATATCTAAGAGTCATCAGTTGTCTACGCTATCTACTTCACACGAGACCAGAATATCGAAGAGTCATCGATAGATTTATGGAGAGGCCTATGGAGATGCTTCACAAGGCAGCGAAGCAGGTGCTACGATACCTTCGAGTCACTATGCACTTCAGACTAATGTTTTGACGACGAGAACGAGGTGATGAAGTTATAGTGGGTTATTCTGACAGTGATCTTGCAGGTGATCTAGATGCTCGAAAAAGCACAGGAGGCATGACATTGTTCATCAATGACTGTCTTATCTTGTGAAACTCGCAGAAGCAGAAGATAGTTGCACTTTTGACGTCTGAAGCAGTGTTCATGGCAGCAGCAGCGACAACATGTCTAGCGTTATAGTTGAAAGCACTGTTGTTCGATCTGACTAGTTCCAGATCGAAGACAGTGAAGCTCTTTGTCGACAACAAGTCTGCACTTGCACTAATGAAGAGTCCAGTGTTCCATGATTGAAGCCAGCACATGACACGAAGTATCACTTGATTCGAGAATAAGTCAAAGCAGGTCAAATCATGGTGGAGTTCATTCGAACTGATGAACAAAAAGCCAATGCATTATCAAAGGCTTTACGAGCACCGAAGTAGGCAGTGATGCGACATTTGCTCGGAGTCAGAGACCTCGAACCACTCAAGGAGTAAGGGGGAGAATGTTGAAAATTTACTCCTTGATTTTGTAATTAATGATTTGTTTCCTTTTCTAGTTTGGAATGGAATCTAATCTAGTTAGGACGATATAGATATATCCTAAATTATCTTATTTTCCTTGTTTATCTATCCTAGTTTTCTTATAAATAGGGGTAGTAGTTTTAATTATTTATAATAATTTAAATCAGTTTTTCATAGAATTTTGTAACAGTTGTTTATAAGAAATAAAACTATAAAATTCCTCCATATTTTGTTCTCTTCTTTCTTCGTGTTTTCCATCTATTGTTTATGATTTTTGGGTAAAAAGGGCCAACAAACTTTATTGAATAACGTCATTTATAAAACTTGATTAATTTCTTGTGCCAAAAAAAATACTAAATATTAACTAAAAAAGAAAATGGACACAAAAAATTATTACTAACTAGCTATTATTTGGAAGGACCAACCCTAATAAAAAAGAGCAGAACTATATTTCTGAGTAGAGAATGTGTCTCGAGATAAATGACCTACTCATTTGCACATATAGCAAACCACATCTATATAAATGCCATATTTTTACTGTAACTAATCAGCACCTCACTATTTCTTGTTCATTTGCTTGAACTTCAAATCAGATTTCCTACATAAAAAAATTTCACAATGATTTTTCTGTTATCATTCAGTCATCTTCTATTAGTGTTGATCTACTTTCTCCACAAAACTCGGAGAAGAGTAAAAGCAAAAGTCCCACCCGGCCCTCGGCGGCTCCCTTTCATCGGAAACCTCCACCAGTTATCCACCGTCGGCAGCCTACATGTTTATCTATGGCAGCTTTCCAAGATATATGGTCCCATCATTCAACTGAAAATAGGTTGTAGAAATCTAATCGCGGTCTCAACGGCAGAACTGGCAAAACAAGTGATGAAAACTCAAGATTTAGCATTTTGTAGCAGACACCAATCTGCATTGGGGATTAAAGCCACCTACAACAACACAGACATAGTCTTCTCACCCTACAATGAGTATTGGAGGGAGATGAAAAAAATCACATCCATTCATCTCTTCAGCCTCAAGAAGGTTCAATCTTTTCGTCCAATTCGTGAAGACGAAGTTTCTCGGTTGATCACAAATATTTCTCGGTCTGCTTCATCGAATCAATCTGTGGATTTGAGCGAGATGGCCATGGCTCTCAGCAGCAGTTTAATTTGCAGAATCGCTTTCGGCAAGAGATACGATGACGAGGGCTGGGATAGGCGGCGGTTCAGTGAGCTTCTACACGAAACTCAGGCGGCCGGTATCTCTTTCTCGGCGTCGGATTACTTTCCGGGATTCGGATGGGTTGACAAACTGACAGGATTGAGAGAGAAAGTTGACAAACTTGTTCATAAGCTGGATTCATTCTATCAGGAGCACATCGACGAGCACCTCCACCCGAGCAGGCTAAGAACGGAAGCCGTAGATGACATTCTCGACATACTGATCCAGCTCAAGGAAGATCCGGATTCTTCCTCCATCAGTCTCACTTGGGATAACATCAAAGCCTTGTTAATGGTGAGCATGTCTTTATTCGCTCCATTTCATTATAGTTTTATGATTAATTACTGAAAATCTGATCATTGACATAAACTTTGGAACTGTATATAATACAAGCAACTTTTTTTTATTTATGTTCTGATAAAAACTCTCTAGATGCCGGTTGGGAGCTTGGATAGGATCTAGCGGACTTATTTTCCAAGTAACAATTTTAAATTAAAATATATAATATTGTATTAAAATTAAAGTTTATAATTGTACTACAACATAAATGATTCGAAACCCTTGAATGAGATAAAAAATCTTACGATTAAAAATAAAATAGTTTTATCGTTATTGTTGTTTAACAATAAAATAGTTTTATCGTTATTGTTGTTAAATATCCCACATCTGTTGTGGACCTTTGAGTATACCACCAAATAATGGTGAAGGTCCCATTTCCTTACAAGTCAATTTTATATGAAGAGAAATGAGATTTTTACAGTTATGCTAAATTGTTCCATAATATGCTTAAAATTTTGACCATAAAATTATAATGTAATTAAGCATAAATTTTTTTTAAAAAAAATTTTAATTGCTCAATGTTATCCTCTCTCGTTCAAGGTTTCTCTTAGTTCATAATGTTTGTAGGTTTACTAATTTTATTAGAATTTAGCTAGGATACCGGTAAGTGATTCTTCAAGCATCAATTTAGATGTGTTTTTTATTTGGTGATTGACAAGTTAATATATTACTATTCTATTGGAATTATTAAATCATGTCAACTTGTTTTGAAAGGTTTTGTTAAGGTTCATTTTTTTGTGTGTGTTTGGGTGATGTTCATTTATTTTTCAGAACATATTCGTAGCTGGCACCGATACTACTGCTGGATCTATTATTTGGACGATGACTGCGTTGATTAAAGCACCGAATGCCATGAAAAAACTGCAAGCAGAAATAAGAAACTTGATAGGCGACAAGGGCAAAGTTGATGAAGATGATCTGCCAGAACTTCCCTATTTGAAAGCAGTCATCACCGAGGCTTTCAGATTGTACCCTACAGCTCCACTTCTTATACCAAGAGAAACAATGGAAAGATGCATGCTAGAAGGTTACGAGATTCAACCTAAAACAATAGTTTATGTTAATGCGTGGGCAGTTGGAAGAGATCCCGACTATTGGGACAATCCGGATGAGTTTTTACCAGAGAGATTCTTGAATAACCCCATCAATATAAGAGGACAAGATTTTGGATTGATTCCATTCGGATCAGGACGAAGAATGTGCCCCGGGATTTCAATGGGACTAGCAACTGTTGAGCTTGCACTTGCAAATCTTCTTTATTCTTTTGATTGGGAATTGCCTCCGGGGATTCGACCCGAAGATGTGGATATGGATCCTACGCCTGGATTTGCAGTGCAGAAGAAAAATGCACTCGTTCTCGTACCCAGGAAAGGTGGTGTTAAGGAGATTTGAATGGTTTATCGATGGCTTTTGATTTTAGATTTACTTTTCATGTTTCGATCGTTTTTATCGTTGTAAGTTAGGTTTACATATATGTTGTAATAATACTATCATCATACAGTAATAAAAAAAAAAATGTCTTTCGTATAGAATAATTATGTTATTTATGATACGTATTATCTAATAGATTTAAATTAGATTTTGTATCTTCTAGATATATTCACATTACATCTAGGGTTTCCTAGCATATCTAGGTTTAGTTTCATGCATATCTTGTATCTTTGTTCTTCTATTTAAACAAGTTAATAAAACTTTTACGTTTGCGGAAAACCCTATCATGGTATCAGCCTAAACACGATCCTCCCTCTCCTCCCTCACGCTCGCGGCCTCCTGCACGCTTGCAGCACTCACGCTCGCGGCCTCTCACACGCTCGCAGCACTCACGCTCGCGGCTCTTCGCTCGCTCGCAGCCACCCTCGCTCGCAGCCTTAACGCTTGCTTGAGCCCTACCCGCCCCCTCTCGTGCGACGCCTCACGCTCGCACAACGTATTCCGCGCGCAGCCTCACGCGCACGCGGCTTCATCTCCCAGCCTCACACACGCCAATCTTTGTGCGCCGTTCGCTGTGACTCATGGCCACCGATCCTCTTCCGCTGTCTACTCTTATTCACATGGTCACCATCAAATTATCGTCGTCGAATTTTCTATTATGGCGATCTCAACTTCAGCCTCTCCTCACATCACAGGATTTGATGAAGTTTGTTGACGGATCCTTACCACCTCCGCCCGCAGCTCTTGCGTCGCCCACCCGTGCTCCCCAGCCGAATCCAGCATATGCTACTTGGGTCGCACAAGACCAGCGTCTTCTGTGCCTCCTACTTTCCACTCTCACGGAAGAAGCTATGGCCGAGGTCTTGGGATGCACGACCTCGCGCGCAGTCTGGACTGCCCTTGAAGCAGCCTTTGCAAATAAATCAAAGACGCGTGAACTCCGCTTGAAGGACGAACTTCAATCCATCAAACGTGGTACACGATCTGTCACAGAATATGGTCGGAATTTCAAATCACTCTGAGATCAGTTAGCTGCTATCGGTCGTCCAGTCGATGATTCAGACAAGGCACACTGGTTTCTTCGGGGCCTTGGACCGGCGTTCGCATCATTCTCTGTCGCCCAGATGGCTTTAACAGCCTTACCTTCCTTTCGCGATCTTTTATCTAAGGCTGAAAACTTTGCTATTTTTCAGGACTCATTAGACTCTCAGCCTACTTCTCAGGTCGCCTTCTATGGAAATTCGCAGCATTCGGGTACCTCTTCAAACGGAAATTCAGGGAACAAACAACCCAACAATCGACGGCGTCGTGGTGGTAACGGCAAAAATCGTCGCCCTCCGCACTGCCAGATTTGCCGCAAGGATGGTCACTATGCCGACAAATGTCCAGATCGCTATTCTCGTACTTCCACGGCAAATCTCGCCGAGGCATTCTCTTCCAGTTGTGCGATCGATTCACCATCGTCTTCTGATTGGTATCTTGATACGGGAGCGTCCGCGCATATGACCCCCTGACGTCGCTCAGCTAGACGCCTCTCAACCCTATTCTAGTCCAAATCGGGTTGTTGTCGGTAATGGTGCTAATCTTCCTATTTCTCGTATTGGTTTTTCTCGGATTTCTGATTCTGTTAATCTCTTGGATGTTTTGGTGGTACCTTCTTTGACGAAGAACTTATTATCAGTTAGCAAACTGACATCTGATTTTCCTCTTGATGTTCTTTTTTCTGATCGCTGCTTTCAAATTCAGAATCGCCACACCAAGGAAGTAATCGCCAGCGGTCGTCGTAATGGTGGCCTTTACTCTTTAGATCGCACTAGTTCAGCTTTTATTTCTGCTTTGAAGAATAATGCTCTACGAGCTTCTTTTGAACTTTGGCACAGTCGCCTTGGTCATGTTGCTTTTGATTCAATTTCATTATTAAATAAACAAGGTCATATTTATGTTACCTCTTGTTTACCTAAGCCAACTATTTGTTCTTCATGTTAAAAAGCAAAGAGCACTCGTTTGCCGTTCAAATTAAATGATAAACGTGCTTCTAATGTTCTTGATATTATTCATTGCGACTTATGGGGGCCTGCCCCCGTTGTGTCAACTGCTGCTTTCCGATATTATGCCATATTCATTGATGACTTCAGTCGGTTCACCTGGCTCTTTCCATTGCTCAGAAAGTCGGATTTCTATTCAGTTTTACAGACTTTCACGAGTCTTGTTGAAAATCAGTTCTCCCGCAGCATTAAGGTTTTTCAAAGTGATGGTGGTGGTGAGTTTACAGGCAACAATGTCGCCAGTTTCTTCCGTTCAAAAGGAATTCATCACATCATGTCCTGCCCATATACACTTTCACAAAATGGGCGTGCTGAACGGAAACACAGGCATATTACTGAGACTGGTCTTGCTCTACTCTTTCACTCAAATGTTCCTCAGCATATGTGGGTAGATGCCTTCTCAACTGCGACATATATTATTAACCGTCTGCCCTCTTCTGTTCTTCAAGGTTTATCGCCCTTTGAAGTTCTATTCGGCACTCCACCTAATTATGAGAATTTTCATCCGTTTGGCTGTCGGGTTTATCCGTGTTCGAGAGATTATGGTGCTAACAAATTTTCTCCTCGCAGCTTACCTTGTATATTTACAGGTTTTTCTTCCCAGCACAAAGGATTTAGATGCCTTGATCCTGCTACTTCGCGTGTCTACATCACACGCCATGCTAGATTTGATGAGTCCTGTTTTCCGATGATAGCATCTTCTTCTACGGTTTCTCCTACCACCTTGGATGTCTCGGGTTTTCTGGAACCAGCTGGCTCGATTCCGTCGCCGGCTCCCCCTCAGCCACCGTCGACGGCTCCTAAGCCACCTTCTGCGTGCTCTATTTGTGATGATGCCTTGCCTGCACCGCCGTTAGCCGCTCCTCCAAGTCTACCACCTGCGGTCGTTCCCGAGCCTGTTCCGGAGCCACCTCCTGCTGCTCCGGGTCATCATATGATCACTAGAGCCCGTGCTGGTATATTTAAGCCTCGCCATCTTGCCTATTATGCCTCTACCCAGCTTCATACGGCCTTGCTATCATCATCGGAACCTAAGGGTTTCAAATCTGCTGTGAAGAATCCCCTTTGGTTAGCAGCTATGAAAGAAGAAATGGATGCGTTACATCGCAACAATACTTGGGAGCTTGTTCCGCCTCCTCCCGACTCTAATATTGTCGGCTCTAAATGGGTTTTCCGGACGAAGTTCCTCTCTGATGGATCCATTGAGCGTCACAAAGCACGTCTCGTTGCTCAAGGTTTCTCTCAAATCCCTGGTATTGATTTTTCTCACACCTTCAGTCCTGTGATGAAGGCATCTACTGTGCGTGTTATTTTATCTATTGCAGTGACTCATCGCTGGCCCTTACATCAGCTCGATGTTAAGAACGCCTTTTTAAATGGTTTTCTTTCAGTTCCTGTTTATATGTCTCAGCCGCCTGGGTTTGTGGATTCTCGGTTTCCGACGCACGTATGTTTGCTCAAGAAAGCCTTATATGGTCTTCGCCAAGCCCCTCGTGCTTGGTTCCAGCGATTAAGTTCGTTTCTTCTTTCCACGGGTTTCATCTGCAGCAAGGCCGATACGTCCTTATTTATTCTTCATCGTGGTTCTACTATCCTATTTCTGCTTGTGTATGTCGACGATATTATTCTGACCGGGAACGACGACTCTTTTCTCTCGTCGTTCATCTCTCGCATGCACCGGGAATTTGCAATCAAGGACATGGGAACATTAAGTTATTTTCTAGGGCTCGAGGTCACCTCCACAACTGATGGTCTGATTCTTTCCCAGGCCAAGTATGCTTGCGACATCCTTGAGCGCTCTGACCTGATTGACACCAAACCCGTCGCGACGCCGCTAGCTGCCGGTACAAACCTCTCTCATGATGGCGAGCTGTATGAAAATGTTACTCATTATCGCTCACTTGTCGGTGCCCTCCAATATCTCACCATAACTCGGCCGGATATTGCTTTTGCTGTTAATCTTGTCAGCCAGTTTCTCAAAGCCCCTACGCTTGAACATCTTCAAGCCGTCAAGAGAATTTTACGCTATGTGAAGGGTACTTTGTCTCACGGTCTTCGCTTCTCACGTCGCTCATCATGCTATTTAGTCGCATACTCTGATGCAGATTGGGCCACATGCATTGACACTCGACGTTCGACCTATGGTTATGCTATATTTTTATCAGGAAATTTGGTCTCTTGGAGTGCGAAGAAACAGCCAACGGTTGCCCGATCGAGCTGTGAATCTGAGTATCGGGCAATGGCCAACACTGCTGCTGAAGTTGTCTGGATTATGTCTCTTCTTCGCGAGCTGCGCCTACCTCTTGCTCGACCGCCAACTCTTTTCTGTGATAACAAGAGTTCTATTTTTCTTACTCAAAATCCGATTGCTCACAAGCGTGCTAAACACATCGACATCGATTACCATTTTGTTCGAGAACTTGTTCAAGCTGGCACTTTACGCACCGAGTTTGTTCCCACTGAGCTTCAGATTGCCGACGTCTTCACAAAGGCTCTGCCACGTCCTTTATTTGAGACATTTCGAAGCAAGCTCAGAATCGATACAGTTCCGATGCTTTCGCTTGAGGGGGGATAATAGATTTAAATTAGATTTTGTATCTTCTAGATATATTCACATTACATCTAGGGTTTCCTAGCATATCTAGGTTTAGTTTCATGCATATCTTGTATCTTTGTTCTTCTATTTAAACAAGTTAATAAAACTTTTACGTTTGCGGAAAACCCTATCATTATCATGGGTAGGACTGAAAAAACATATTAAGTTTTTATTTATTGATATAATTTATGAAACCTTTTGTCTTTAAGCTTCTTATGTGACGCTGAAATTTGGTGGCTTCCATAACCCAAAACAGTGGTCCATGCAGTGGCGGATCTATGTAGGGGCTAGGGGGGTCCGAATTTTTTTTCTCGTTTTTGTAGTGTCATGATCCGATTTTTTATGGTATAGTCCCCCTCATATAGAAGAAAAAAATGGATGAAAATAAAGAAAAAAATAATATAAAATGATTGAAGTTAATGCGGGCAGTAGAGATAAAAATACGTAAGGATGGGCCAAACTTTAACTTGGGAGGCTTGAACTTGTTAAAAATTAGTGAACACAAGTCTGGTTTATTATTTATATTAGGTCTTTTATGAAAAAGTACACACCAGACTTTTTAATATAGTAGGTCGGGTTCTTAGACTTTATAATGCCAATTTAATACTCTAATAAATATTTTATTTAAACTCTTAATATATTATTTAATGATAAATGATCTATCTAATGTATAATTCATATCTAATTCAAGATTACATATTATTTATGTTTAAATAATAATTTGAGTAATCATAGTATATAATTATTTAAGTAGGTCTATTTGTTATGTTTATAAAGCTCATTTAATTTTTAAGTCTGAACCTAGACCTATTTAATTAAATTGGCTTTTCATAAAGCCCGAGCCTAGTCTGTTTAACAAATATGTCAGCCTAAGCGTAGGTCGGGCCTAAAGTCTCTGTCAGGTAGTCTGACATATTCCCACTCCTAGTTGCGAGAGATCTCCAATACTAGAAAAACTAGATGAGTTTATGCCTAAGAGATTATGATATATTGATGTAAAATATCATGATTTTGATATGATTCTATTTAGGATTGGGTGAAGAATTTGCCTGAATTCATATGGAATGTGGGGCTAACATTTGCCAAACTAGCGATGCACAAGGCAACACACATAAGCTAGCAACTAATTAAATATAAAAGAAGTTCGTTCATTACAAGGATACAGGGTTACTTTGAGAGAAACATTCTTTTAATAAAGCTTAAGCTCAAACTGCCCTATAACTCTTGATAGAACATATTTATAGAAAAAACTAATAGAGTGAAATATTAGAAGAGATTTATCGAATTTATTTTTAACTAACAGAATTAAATATAAGAAGATATTTAATACGAGAAAAGAATTGAGATATTTTAAGATTGAATATTAGAGTGAAATTTATAATTATACTTGAAAAAGAAATATCTCGAAACCAAAAATATAGGGGTTTCATTGACAAGATCCCCGTTCCCAAAAGAAAAATCAATGACGACCCTCTATTGACAACTCCTAATGACAAAATCGTTAACACTTTAAATAATGATATATTTGTCCGCTGGATGAACGCGTTGGATAAAGGGTGCTAGGCAGACGTAGTTAGTATATTTAATTATTAAGCAAGTTGTCATGAAAATATAAAATTATTATCTTATCAAATTTAAAATTTCATTAGTAATAATATAAGAATAGTTCATCTTTGATTAACTTTAACTGTAAGAATATAATAATTTTAAATATATTGTAATTTTGTGAAAATTTAATTTTTAAAAAATAATGAATATTTGAAAAAACTTACAAATATAAGTTCAATTAATATTCGGATAAATTTCTGAATTGATAATAATATTTGAAAATTAATTTAAAGTTTAACTAAAATGACGAATCAAACTAGAATATAACAATATCCCCTCAGTTCAATTGGGTATTAGATTTATACCGCGTTGCGCAAATAAATTTTATTTATAATATATATATATATATAAATTCAAAAATATTTACAAAAATAATATCTAATGTATTTTAAAACAAATTATTTTATTTCAACATGCACACATTTTTCAATGGTAAATTTTCAAATGAGACGGTCTTATCATTTTTATTGTGAGTCGAATTCAATGATGTATTTAATTTATTGAAATGATGTATTTCTTTATTGAAAATGATGTATTTCTTTGTTACAAATAATGTAATTTTTTTACACAGAAAAAATATAATGATGTATTTAATTTATTGAAATGATGTATTTTTTATTGCAAATGATGTAATTATTTGTTGCAAATAATGTAATTTTTTAAAATTAAATGATGTAATTAAGTTATTAAAATGATGAATTAAGGTCCGTCTTACAATAAAAAAAGGGTGAGACCATCTCTCAGGAGACCAACTCAGTAATATATTATATAGATTCTTATGTTCAAACCATCAAGTAATAATTGTAAAAAATCATTATTTATTTAATATTTTTATTTTAATATGTGCATGTTTTCAAAAATAATGTATCATAGTATTTTATATATAGAGTTTTAAAAATATATTAAGGCTCCGCTTAGTTAGTGGATGTTGAAACGAGAGAATTTAATGATTTTGAAACACATGCTTGGTTGAAGGACATGAGATGAGAAAGTATGATTAGAATGATACTCGAATATTATGAAATTACAAAATCTTCCAAACTGATGTGTTTCATTCTCATTTATGAATCGCAAATCTCAATAACAAAATTTTTATTTCTTATTTATTTTAATATCATGTTATTATATAATTATTTTTATTATATTATTATTTTAAATCCTCAACTATTTTTAATAATGTTCATATTAACCAAAACTATTATAATAAAAATATTATTAGCTTAAAATATTATGATAATTATATTATTATAATATTATATATTATTGATATAAAATATTAAATAAAGAATTATTTTATGGTTAAAAAATAATAATATATTTGAATAAATAAATTTTATGACAATATAGAAACTTGTGACGAAAAACTTAATAAATATATTTGAATTATTTGGCATATTTAAATTAAAGTTAAATATACTTGTGACGAGACGAGTGAATCTCAAGTGCTTAAATTAAAGTTTGTGCTAAATAGGAATGATTCTCAGCCTTTAGATTGATAGCATTAATGGTTGAGATTAAAGCATAAAGATTAAAAAATTAAGCATAATTTCCGTTCGTGCTTAATTGCTTTATAAATCGTGCTTAATTCGATTAAACATGGTTTATAAAGCATAAAATCTGGAAAAATGTTTTAATCTTAACTATTGAATTTTTTAGATGAACGGTGTAGATTCATTTCTATTTAGCACAAACTAATTTTTAGTATGTGAGTCACTCCCTATATATATATATATATATATATTAACTCGTCCAATATATATATATATATATATTAACTCGTCCAATCTCGCATATCAGTAGTCAAGATTAAAAAAATTACGTCTTCATTATATGCACTATAATATTTATTATTCCATTTTAAGGGTATTTTTGTAATCATTTTTCTCTCTCGTCCAATAAAATTATTAAAAATTCTAAATGATCATAACTCATTCAATTTAAGTTATTTTCTCACGTATTATATATTAAATTAAATATAATTTTATTATCTTTCAAATAAAATCCCTATTGCATGTATTTGTTATTTAAAATCAATAATAAAAATAAAAATCAGTGATTCTACAACCAAATCACATACCATCGCGCAAACTTTCATATAATGCATGAAATTATACTTATAATGAATAATACTGTAGTAAAAATGAACTCTATGATGAATAAAATGCATTATATTCTTTCATAAAATGCATATTTGATAACGATATAATGAATACGATTTTAGATAAAATGAATATATTTTAAGATTAAATGACATGTACATTTAATATTTTGTTTTATGTAATACATTGGGATTAGAATGAATATATGATAGAGATAAAAATGAACATGAACTGTTTTGTTTAAAATCCAATTCGATGAGATTATAATTATTTCATTGTTTATTTTAGTACATTAATGATATATATGTGATTCAGAAAAAAAATCACATGTTCAGTTTTCAAAATGATTTTATTAATAAAGAATTTAGAATATTTTGATCCATGAATAAAATAATACTCTTTTGAACAAATATGGTAAAATATATTCAAGTAAATTAAGATATATTTCATTTTAGAAATTTAAATAATTTTCCATATTTATAACAATATTTCACATATCATATAAGATATGCATATCTATATTTTGGTATACAAAATCTTTCCTTATTAGAGAAATTAGACATTATTTTTTCGTAATGTAGTATTAATCAAGGTTTATTGAGATATAATGCATCAAATTTACTTTATAATGAATAACAATTTAGATAAAATGAATAATAGTTAAAATAAAATATCATAAGTACAATAACAACAATTTACATTATAATGAATAACAATAAAGATAAAATAAAGAATAGTTAAGATAAAATGTATGTTACGTGAAAACATTGAATATAGTTTATAATGAATAACAATTGAGATAAAATGAAGAATACCGAAGATTAATGAATGTTACGTGAATGAAATAAGAACAAAGTTACGAATTTTCCCTTTAATGAACAAAAACAAAGATAAAATGCCACGTTTTTTTTCTGTCAATCTGGATTATTGATTGTGTTAAATAAATGATCGCGATTTATTCTTATTTCTCATGTTTAGGTTCATTCTCAAGTTCGAATGTCCACGTGTTGACAAAAAAGAGAGGGAAAAGCTCAAAAAGATTTTTGAGGGTAGAGCATTGAAAATGATTAGCCAGAGCAATGCTTTATCGAACAGAAGTTCCTGACATCCCCGACAATGATGATAGATACTTCACATTGGACGAAGAGTCAGAGGAAGGAGCGCTACTAGTATTTTTTGCAACAATCGAGGATGGAAAAAATAATGATGTAGAAGCTGAGATAGCCTTAGCCGCAACAAAAGATGTTTCCCTCAATCTACTTTAGAAGAATTTTCAAGGTTTTATGTACTTAAAAATGTCTTAGACGGTATAAACTCCTCGCTTAAAATTTATGTTTCAGCTTTGACCAATAAGATTGAAAAATCTAGGTCTATGAGCGAGGAACTGGCAAAAGTCATGGATGAGCATTCCATACTTTTGAAAAAAAATTTGGAAAATCTTAAAAGGGAATATGACTTTTTGAAGAAGAAAAACCTTGAGTGGGAACTTTGCAAGTGTTCCTTTAGAAAATCTCAAGAGAACTTGAAGAGGTGCTTTTAGTTCAAAGAGACCCGAAAAATTAGGCGGTCTTGGTTTCAATGAAAATATTTTGAGCAACATTTCATCTTCTTTAGGAACTAGCGCTGATATAATGAAAATATAATTTATTAAAGAAAATTTCAGTGATCAGTCAAGATTGAAAGGTATGGGGATAGCCAAAAGTGTCCCATCTATTGCTGGAAAGGCTAATTGTTGAACGAACGACAACCCCATACAGGTAAATTAGCAAGTGACAAGGAAATCAGTTCCTCGGAAAAGATTGATAAAATAGTATGTTTGCAAACTGGTTGAGTCACAAACTGAGAGGAAGTTAGTTCAGCCTAAGAAACTGGTTAAGCAGTATGTCCCTACTGTAAGGAAGCCAGTTTCACCAATCAGTTTGACCAAGCAACTAATTTTATTTGCAAGGAAGTAAAACAACCAACATTGTTATTCTTATAATCAGAGACCCAAATCTCATATTAGATATGTGAGGAGGAATATACCAAGTAGAGGGAACAACTACTTGAGGCCTGAGCCAAACAAAAAATTCTTTTACAAAGGCCAGAAAGGATAATCATAGTGGCCATAAACCACAAGATCACTCCACACATCCAGAACAAGTTTTTTGAGGTCCTTTCGGGAAATATACTTCTAAGAGGACTAAGCACACTAAAAATTTGATAGAATTCTGAATGCAATGCAAGAATAAAATATCAATCTGAGTACTTCTTCCTTCGCCCACTAGAGTATCGGGATACTTATGCAAAGGCTGATAGCCAGGCAACAAACAATCATTGAGTTTATATCTATTCTAGGCAATGTAAGTAAATCAACTATCTAGTCTAAGCTAAATACAAAAAATGAATCATTTGGACATTCATCATTAACATTCTAACTTTTCCACACTTTTACAATGCAAGCATCATCCACAAGGTATGAAATCCAACAATTATGAACTAAGGAGAATGGTATAAATCCACATTGAATCAAAGAGATTGGTTTTAAAGATGCAAACAATCATTTAATCCATTCAAAGATGATCAACCTAAACTATACTTCCTATCTCCCTTTGCACCGGCAAGATAAGAGTAGATGAAAATTAGATACACAAACATTTACCTTATAGCACCTAATTCAACTACAAATAGACCATAAGTTATGGACCTATAGGCAATCTCCGCACAGGGATTGGATCAAAACCTATATGCATCTACACTTTTCATAACACCTCAACCCGCGTACTGGCTGCAATCTCAGTATCTTACACACACATAGTTGGTTACTACCTACACTCTCAAGTGAGTGCAATCATAGGAATGGAGGTAAACATACGATTCATGCTAAATCAATCGATTCAATGTTTCAATCCACCAACATCCAAAAGTATTTAGCTAGAAAAAATGCACAAATCGACACAACAACAAGAGCCATGTCGATCGACGCCAAATTCATGTCGATCGATGTGGGTTGGAAGGTCGACACAAAGACTCTGTCGACTGAAACAACGAGATTTGGAAAAGGGATCACTGCCATCTCATCCACGTCGATCGATGCAGGTCTGGAGCAGTAGCCTTCTAGCTCCGATCCGCCTATCTTGGAACTCAAGACACTCCCGACACATCTCATGTATGCTTTTCTGGAATCTAACGATACTTACCCTATTATCATTTCTTCTTATCTGACACAGGGTGAACTGAATAAATGATTACTGTAAAATCTACAGATTAATTATAGCAACAGTGGCAAATAAATTTGTAAAGAACCCTAAGGTTATCGAATCCAGGGGAATTTTATAACGAACTATCCTATGTACTAATTATGATCCTAAGATTCATTGTTTGAGTGATTCAAAATCAGGGTTTTACTTGGAAAATAAAGATAACAATGCTGAAAATTAAAGAGGTTTTGAAATCAAATTTGAAAGAACACAAATTCTAAGGAAGAATTCTTATTATGGATAACATGTAGGAATCAATTAATTTAACAGGTGGAATACTACAATAATGTTATATTTCCTTGTTTGGCAAATATAACCTAGATTACTAATTAGTGACTATCTCCGCTCGGCCTCAAGTACACCAAATTAGTTAATCTGATAAGCAAATCAGTTCAATTCCTACAATCTAGTACATCTTTTTGGATAGTGTAGATTGTATCATGCATTCCTAATCCCACTATCAATATTCACCTCTCGGTCCTTCTATCAATAGCTAGACATAAATTAATCGTCACCTCTCGGTCCTTGAATTAAATTAGAATTATAAAATAAACACAGGAATCATGAACCTAATTAATTAATCCTAACATGCATACATAATAATATCAACCCCTAGAACCCGCTTGGTTTTCTAGCCACTCATCGTAGATAGAAATCCAAAAGAAAACATATTAAATTGCATAAAAGTAAAGAACATACAAGAAATTAAAAGGGTTTCGTGTTTTTCAACTTTCAAAACTCTAAAAACTTAAAAATATGATGATGCATATGATAGCTGCCTTGAATAAGTCGAATTTACTAAGTATTTATAGGGGTGAATGTGTATCCTATCAAATATTGGGCTAAAGATATGAATAAATCCGATTTTCATCAAATTCCAGCGCCAGCAGACCCGCGTCGATCGATGTGGATTGGCGTCGATCAACGTGGCTCTCTCTTCGGCATCGATTGATGTGGTCTCTCGCCCCTTCTGCGCGGTCTCACAGTTTTGGCCATAACTTCCTCTCCCGAACTCCGATTGACCCGATTCCAGTTGCGTTGGAGAGCTAACTCAAAGATTTATCCAATGCCATGCGCCAATAGCCGGAATTCCCCTTGTGGAAGAACTCTTCACTGCTACTCTTACACGTCATTACTTTCGGAACGGTTTTCAAGTGAATTTGGCCTATAACCTGTAGAAACACACCAAAGTACGCATAATACCACCCAATATATACTCATTCATAAAATATATATATAAACTCAATAAAATTACATAAAATAGTAGAAAATTATATAGATAAGCGAGTAAAATAATGAGCTTATCAACCCCCCAAACTTGAACGTTTGATTGTCCTCAATCAGTACGCAAGAAAGAAATCAAAAGATCATGCAATTAAAGTGCAATGCCTCACAAGATTTATCACAATCAAGAATAAAAAATCCACTACACACAAGCAATTTAAAAGAGACAGAAAATTCATCAACAGTGGAAGAACTCATAAGAAGTGTATTGCTCAACTCTCAAGTGTTTAATGTATAGATGAAAACACTCAACAACATGTATGAAGAAATTTCTACCATAGGCTTGCAAATTTTCTAATATCTCCACTGCTAGAATGTGCACACAAGTCTAGACTAAAAAAGGACTTTCATTAGGTTGAAATGTAGGCTTTTTGTGAAGGGTAGGGAAAATTTGGCCAAGTGACTAAATTAAGTTGAGTTGATCATTCTCAACCAATGCAACCACCATCTATTCATCATTCAACCTTCTCCTAATATTTTCAACAAACTCATTTTTTCTTGTTCTAGCCCATTTTGAATCTCTTATGCTCTTTACAAAATTTTGTATCCTTTTCTTTTCAGAGAGCTTATGAGAATTCTAATTATTTCTTTGAGCTTCTTTTTCACACATCTTTTCACCACTAATTTATATTTTCTTATCTCCATCTCACAATCATTCCACCCCATATACGATAACTTAAGACATGAGCGAAACCAATACTTCTTCTTAATCTCATAGACAAGGAAAGAAAATTTTTTTATAGGCTCAAAAGTGGCTAACTAGGGAAAATTTAATGTGGAGGGACAGTGTTTAGGGAATTGGGCTATCAAAGATGGCCTAAGATCATCTTCTAAACTTGTGCACACTATGCAGTCTCAACACAGAAAATAGGCAAGTTCTAGAAATATCAAAACACATATGTGAATCTCACATCAAACGAATTAAAGGCTCAAATTTTTCACACAAGGGTTTAAAATTTTTCTTCCACAGTCAATTTCAAATCAGCTCAATCATCATGCAAGCATAAGTGTCAAATCAATCATATCGTGCGGTATTCTACATTCATAGGCATTTAACCACAATCACAATCAATTCAAACTCAACCTTCAACCGATTCTAATCTCACAATCTCATTCAAGTTATCTCAAAACTCAAAAATTTTCTCCACAAAATAGAATAAAATTAAAATTTAAGGCAAAAATTAAATACGTAAAGAAGAAACAAATAAAAGATAGAACGTTCCATCTCTTGTCCACATCCCCCAATTTGATCACTGTAAAATCTACAGATTAATTATAGCAACAGTGGCAAATAAATTTATAAAGAACCCTAAGGTTATCGAATCCAGTGGAATTGTATAACAAAACTATCCTATGAACTAATGATGATCCTAAGATTCATTGTTTGAGTGATTCAAAATCAGGGTTTTATTTGGAAAATAAAGATAACAATGCTGAAAATTAAAGAGGTTTTGAAATAAAATTTAAAAGAACACAGATTCTGGGGAAGAATTCATATTGTGGATAACATGTAGGAATCAATTAATTTAACAGGTGGAATACTGCAATAATGCTATATTTTCTTGTTTGGCAAATATAACCTAGATAACTAATTAGTGACTATCTCCGCTCGGTCTCAAGTACACCAAATTAGTCAATCTGATATGCAAATCAGTTCAATTCCTATAGTCTAGTACATCTTTCTGGATAGTGTAGATTGTATCATGCATTCCTAATCCCAATATCAATATTCACCTCTCGGTCCTTCTATCAATAGCTAGACATCTAAATTAATCGTCACCTCTCGGTCCTTGAATTAAATTAGAATTATAAAATAAACACAGGAATCATGAACCTAATTAATTAATCCTAACATGCATCCATAATAATATCAACCCCTAGAACCGGCTAGGTTTTCTAGCCACTCATCGCAGATAGAAATCCAAAAGAAAAGTAAAGAACTTACAAGAAAATAAAAGGGTTTCATGTTTCCCAACCCTCAAAACTCTAAAAACTGAAAAATATGATGATGCATATGATAGCTGCCCTGAAAAAGTCGAATTTACTAAATATTTATAGGGGTGTATGTGTATCCTATCAAATCTAGGGCTAAAGATATGAATAAACCCGATTTTCATCAAATTCTCGCGCCAGCAGAACCACGTCAATCGATGTGGATTGGCGTCGATCAACGTGGCTCTCTCTTCGGTGTCGATCGATGTGGATTCACGTCGATTGACGTGGTCTCTCGCCCCTTCTGCGCGGTCTTACGGTTTTGGCCATAACTTCCTCTCCTGAACTCCGATTGACCCGATTCGAGTTGCGTTGGAGAGCTAACTCAAAGCTTCATCCATTGCCATGCGCCAATAGCCCGAATTCCCCTTGTGGAAGAACTCTTCACTGCTACTCTTACACGTCACTGCTTTCGAAACGGTTTTCAAGTGAATTTGTCCTATAACCTGTAGAAACACACCAAAGTACGCATAATACCACCCAATATAGACTCATGCATAAAATATATATATAAAATCAATAAAATTACATAAAATAGTAGAAAATAATATAGATAAGTGAGTAAAATAATGAGCTTATCAATAAACTACTTTGAGTCCGGCAAAAATACAAGTCTGCCATTGGGTGGACTTTAGGAGACATCAAAGGGATCAGCCCTTCACTATGCATGCACAAAATCATTTTGGAGGAAGACGCCAAGCCAGAGAGATAGGCACAACGACGACTGAACCCAATCATGCAGGAGGCCGTGAAGAAGGCGGTTCTAAAGCTCCTAGATCACGACATGATCTACTTGATTTCCAAAAGCAAGTGGGTGAGCCCCACTCAAGTAGTAGCCAAGAAAAGGGGGGATGCAAATTGTAAAGAACGATGATGGAGAGGAGGTCGCGACAAGACCAGTCACTGGATGGCGGTTCTGCATAGACCACCTGGCCCTCAACGCCGCCACGTGCAAGAATCATTTTCCTCTACCATTCATTGATCAAATGTTGGATAGATTGTCTGGCTACCCGTTCTATTGTTTTCTTGATGGTTATTTAGGGTACAACCAGATAGTTGTACCACCGGAGGACTAGTATAAGACTGCATTCACCTGCCTGTATGGAGTGTTTGCGTACCGGTGGATACCATTTGGCCTATGCAACGCACCAGCGACCTTCCAGAGATGCATGATGGCTATCTTCCACGACCTGATTGAAGTAGTCATGGAGGTATTTATGGATGATTTTTCAGTTTTTGGTAGCTCATTCCATATTTGTCTGCAGAATTTGGCTACTGTACTGGAGAGATGCACCGAGACCAACCTGTGTCTCAACTAGGAGAAGTGCCATTTCATGGTGCGAGAAGGGATAGTGCTGGGACATCGAGTGTCAGCCGAAGGATAAGAGGTGGACCGAGCTAAGGTGACAGCCATTGAAAAGATGCCACCCCCAGCAAGTGTAAAAATGGTTCGGAGCTTTCTCGGCCACGCTGGGCTCTATAGGAGATTCATCAAGGACTTCTCGAAGATATCTAGGCCACTGTGCATCCTGTTGGAGAAGGATGTATCCTTCGTATTTGATGATGAGTGCTTGTAGGTTTTCGAGAGACTGGAAGGCCTTAGTGACTGCACCAGTCCTGACTTCTCCGGATTGGAGTGAGCCTTTCATCTTGATGTGTGATGCTAGCGACTATGCAGTAGGAGCAACTTTGGGGCAGCTGAAGGGGAAACTCTTCCATGTCATCCACTACGCCAGCAAGAGCATGAACGCGGCGTAGTGCAACTACACCACCATGGAGAAAGAGATGCTCGCGGTGGTCTATGTGTTCGATAAGTTTCAATCCTATCTGATAGGTTCGAAGATAATTGTCTACACTTACCATGCCGCCATCAGATACCTGTTCGCGAAGCAAAATGCCAAGCCCCGCTTGATTAGGTGGATACTGCTGCTATAGGGATTCGACTTGGAGATCAAGGACAGAAAAGGGAGCAAGAATGTCATTGCTGATCACTTACCATGATTAGAGCCATAGTCGAGGGGGATGACCAGCAGATGAGGATCCGAGCGACATTCCCTGATGAGCAGATCTGTGCTATTCAGGATCTGCGAGAGACGTACGAGTCCATGACACCATGGTATGCAGACTACGCCAACTACCTGGTGACTGGTGTTCTTCCACCGGACTCTTCCCCTTATGCAAAGAAGAAGTTCCTGCTCGACTTCAGATTCTACTACTGGGAGGACCCCTACCTGTGGCGTCGGTGTGCTAACGACATTATTCGCCGTTATATCCCCCAGTCCGAGTGGCAGCAGATTTACGAGGAATGCAATTCATCCCCTAGTGGCGGTCATCACTCAGCAAACCGAACAACATTCAAGATTCTGGTGAGTGGGTTTTACTGGCCTTCCATCTACAAGGTCTGTCGCGGATGGATTAAGAGTTGTGATCGTTGTCAAAGTGATAACTGCAGTTTAGCGGTTAGCCAAATAAATTTTTACACCCGTAGGTGGTCGATCCCACAGGGACTGTGCAACGATAAATCCAAAGTACTAGCTTTAATTAATAAATCATAGATGTTTGAGGGAATTTGAAAAGGGGTTTTGTTTTGTAAATTGAAGATAATAATGCAGAAAATAAAGGGTTTTGGAAAACAATTTAAAGAAAGCACAGATCCTAGGGCAGATAATCTAATCATCAACATGCAATCTCATTCAACTCATCAATGGGGAAAACATAGATTTTTGTGGATTAAATTCCTTGGTCAGGCAATTTAAATCCTAGATTATTAATTAGTGACTATCTCCTCTCGGTCTCAAGAACACCAAATTAATCAATCTCATAGTTATCTAATTATTCCTATGCAAGTTTCTTCCTTTTGAGACAGAAAACAAACACAATTAATTCTCTCTTCCTGTTAATAATTTTCATCTCTCGATCCATCAATTATTAACTATAAACCTAGATCTCAATTCACCTCTCGGTCCTTCTTTTAATCTAGATTATAAAATTAAATCAGAGAATTAAACCATGCTTCAAGAGTTGATATCAATTAAACATGCATCAGAAAAGAAATCTTAACCCTAGAACTTGTTTAGGGTTCTAGCCACAAAACATGACTAGAATTAAAGCAAACATATTATTAATTGACTTACAAATAAAATAGGAACCTTCAATGTGTTGAAAAACTCCAATGTATTTAGCAAAACAGAGAAAAAGAGATCTAATTTCGTGCCTAAGAGTTCATATTTATAGAGGGGGAAAAAGACCTAATTTGAGTATTGGGTAAAAATAGCAAAAACTGCCAAAACAGGCCAAAAAGAGCCTTCCCGGACATCTGTGTCGATCGACAGGCTTCCTGTCGATCGACACAACCTTCCAATCAAAATCCGGTGCTGAATTTGAGCCTCTGTGTCGAGCGACACAAATCCTGTCGATCGACAGGAATGCACGCGTCGATCCCCTTCTGCGCAGTCTCACGGTTTTGGCCATAACTTTTACTCTTAAACTCCGATTGACCCGATTCCAGTTGCGTTGGAAAGATAATGAAAAGATCTTTCTCTTTCCATGCTTCATGAGCTCAGATTCCACATGTGGAAGAATTCGTGACTTTTCTTTTGAACATCATCTGCTTTCGGTACGGGTTTCCAATGAATTTGGCCTAAAACCTGCAAAAATCACCCATCAAAGGCATAACACCCTCTAAAGTAGACTCATGCACAAAAATAAGTAAAAAAAAATATATATACTTGAAACAATGGAGAAAAATATAGATAAGTGAGTATAAATATGAGCTTATCAAACCCCCCAAACTTCAATATTAGATTGTCCTCAATCGAAGAAAAGAAGAAAGAAATCTCAAGTAGTTGAAAGAGCAATGCCTCACAAGATTCATCACAATCAAAGTTCATCAATCTACATCACACAAGCAATTGAAAGAGATAAGATATTCATCAACTTCGGAAGACTCACAGGAAAGTGTATCGCTCAATCACTCAAGTGTTTGGGTTTCAATGAAAGCACTCACAACATGTATGAAGAAATTTCTACCACAGGCTTGCAAATATTCTAAAATCTGCACTGCTTATTTGTGCACACAATTCAAGAATCAAAAAGTACTTTGATAAGTTTGTAATGTAGGCTTTTTGTGAAAGGTAGGGAAATATGGCCAAGTGACTAAACCAATTGAGTTAGCTACTCTCAACAAATCCAACCACTATCTTCTCATCATCCACCATTCTCCTAAAAATTTCAACACAAATCAAGGCTCAATTTTTTTTTCTAGTCCTTTTATGCTCTTAAAAATTTTATTTAATGATTTGAGCTTATAAGGACACAAGTTTTTTCTTTCTAGAGCCCAACCTTATTTTGCTCACCAATCTAAAATTTTCCCATCCACTTATAAAAATTATCCTTATTTCACCCAAATTCTATAGACAGGATTCAATTCACCTTTTCATAGCACTATCTCATAGACAAAATAGAACTACAATGTTTTTCTTCACTCATAGACCAAGAAAGAAAAAGTAACAGGCTCAAAGGGGCTAATCTAGGGATAAAATATAACAAGGGACAGTGTTTAGGATAATTTGGCTAACAAAGATGGCCTAAGATCATTTTCTATCCTTGTGCACACTATGCAGTCTCAAAACAGAACAAAAGCAAGTTCTAGAGAAACGAAAACATACATGCGAATCTCTCATGAACAAATAAAGGCACAAAAACTTACTTGGGTTCAAAAATTCTTCCTTAGTCAATTTCAATCCAGTCAAACATCATGCAAGTGTAAGTTTCAATTAGACCCTATCATGCGGTATTCTACATTCATGGGCAAATCAACCACAATCGAAATCAACTCAACTAATCAAAGATCGATTCCAAACATTGCATATAATGCTAGATGGTTCAATTACTTAAAGATTTTCCTCACATACTATCTATATTTTTTTTTATTTGCAAAAATTTAAACAAACCAAATAAAGCAAGTAAAACAATTAAAACGGAAAGCAAATAAAGATAAGGGATAAAGGTTCGACTTCTTGTCCACACTCCCTCAAACTTATTTCGAACTCAGAGAGTAAGAAAAATTTTGAAAATCAGACAAGAAGAAGAACGGTATCTGACTGTCGATCTCAGACATCGACCTTTTTATCCACCGGAGAAATCAGCTCGTCACAACGGAGGTTTGGGGCTGCTAGCACTCTGTGTCGATCGACAGAGAACATGTCGATCGACACAGAGCCTTCTGTCAACTTCTGTGTCTGTCGAACTAAGAGTTCTCCGTGCTCAACCATCTGTGTCGATTGACAGGGATCCTGTCGATCGAAACAGAGGCATTCCTCCTTTTTTTTTTTGAAAATAAGCTAATAATAAATGCAAAACAGAAATTTGAAACTAAAGTTAAACACCCCAAAAGAAATAAAAACGAAAATTGTAAAGAAACAACGAAAATTGAAAAGAAAGCATGTAAAAGTTGGGTTACCTCCCAACAAATGCTTTAGTTAACGTCTTGGCTCGACGATACCTATATTCAGAACCAGGGCGGGCTAGAACGCACTCGCCTTCCTTGGGCATCCACCATGTAGACCCACCGATCTTGGATGACAGCAGTGAGCTCGGGAAGAGACGGTGTAATTGACAATTTTGCCGACTCATTTCCTCGCTCCCATCTTTGAGCGGCTTGGTCTTCTTTGAACTCATCACTTGCTTCTTCTTCTTCTTCCTCAGCTGCTTCCTCTCAGAATGTGATTCTGTTGGTCCTAAAATATCAGAGTCGTCGTGCTTAACAAGAACACGAAATGCAGCGGAATGATTTATCGTCACTTACACTTATGTTTTCCTTTGAAGATTATTTAAACTCAGGTATAGATTAGGGTTGCTTCACAGTTATACACTAGCAATATGATTGCTAAGTTTAAAGTCTCGTGCGTAATAAAGCAGTAAACAAACACGATGTTTATAGTGGTTCGATCCAAATTGATCTACGTCTACTCCTTAGCCGAAACGCTAAGAATTCACTAAGTGAGTATACAGAGTACAAGGATTCACCTTGGTCGTTAAGTAGGCAGTGAACTTTCGCCTGGCTACTTGACAGCTATCATCCTCCTTTGCCTCAACAGCTCGGATCTGTGGCCTCCTTGGATTCCCCCATTGTTGATCATGCAGGGCCATCTTCCTAAACAATTTTAGAGCCTTTTTCGGTGACTTGCTCATCAATGAACCTCCAGCTGCATAGTCCACCGACTTCTGGCTCTCCATAGTCAATCCTCTGTAGAAGATGTGGGCCTGCTCCTCAGTAACAACTCCGTGGCCCGGACTACTCCTCAGCAGCTCATTGAACCTGGTCCACGCCTCAAAGAGAGTCTAATCCATCATCTGGTGGAACTGTAGGATCTCCATCTTTTTCTGAATAATCACTGACGGCGGGAAGAATGCGCCGAGGAACTCTGTTCGGAGATCAGCCCATGTCCGAATGTTGGTGCAGTCCAAAGCGGTGAACCAAGTCTGCGCCTGATCCCTGAGTGAGAAGGGGAAAAGGCGAAGACGGATCAGGTCCTGGGTCACTCCGTTTTGCTTGATGGTTTCACACACTTCCACAAACATTCTGAGGTGAGTGTACGGGTCCTCCACTGCTCGGCCTCCGAATTGGTTCTGCTGAACCATCTGAATCAGGCCGGTCTTGAGTTTAAAGTTATTAGCTGTGATGCCAATAACGAATCCCTCATTTCCAGGTTGCGGTCTGTACTTCTTGGCCATCGCATTAGGATCCTCATCATCGGAATCCTCTCTACGGGCTCTCTCTCGATCTCTTCTTTCGGCCTCGCGCCTTTCTGCTTCCTTTTCCTCCAGGAGTTGCGTCATGACGTCTTTCATGTGGTTGACTTCATGGGCCAGCAGTAGGGCATTCTCTGGAGTAATCAACGGCTGGTCGTTCTCAGTTCCCCCATCGGAGTGGCTCGGACTTTCCATGATGGTTTCAGTGGTTTGCCTGGCTTTTCCGTTCATTTTTCTGATGGTAGCCTCGATTTCTGGGTCAAAAGTCTCGAGTGGCTTGCCCTGGGCCCTTGTGTTCATAAAACTGCAAGAAAAACAAAAGAAAACAAAAAATCAGAAAATGTGTCGATCGACAAAGGGCCTGTCGATCGACACAAAGGATTCCTGCTTCTGTTTCGGTCGACAGAAATCCTATCAGTCGAAATAGAGGCAAAAATCAGAAAAGACAGCAAAACAGCAAAAACGAAAAATCAACACACCAAAAAAAAAATTAAAAACAGAGAAACTTCAAAAACGAAAATAAAACATGAAATAACAATAAAAATAAATATACAGCCTCAATCCATCAGATCTAAAAATAAACTAATATTCAGATAAATCTGACAGTTCCTCAACAACGGCGCCAATTTGATAACTGCAGTTTAGCGGTTAGCCAAATAAATTTTTACACCCGTAGGTGGTCGATCCCACAGGGACTGTGCAACGATAAATCCAAAGTACTAGCTATAATTAATAAATCATAGATGTTTGAGGGAATTTGAAAAGGGGTTTTGTTTTGTAAATTAAAGATAATAATGCAGAAAATAAAGGGTTTTGGAAAACAATTTAAAGAAAACACAAATCCTAGGGCAGATAATCTAATCATCAACATGGAATCTCAATCAACTCAGCAATGGGGAAAACATAGATTTTTGTGGATTAAATTCCTTGGTCAAGCAATTTAAATCCTAGATTATTAATTAGTGACTATCTCCTCTCGGTCTCAAGAACACCAAATTAATCAATCTCATAGTTATCTAATTATTCCTATGCAAGTTTTTTCCTTTTGAGACAGAAAACAAACACATTTAATTCTCTCTTCCTGTTAATAATTTTCATCTCTCGATCCATCAATTATTTACTATAAACCTAGATCTCAATTCACCTCTCGGTCCTTCTTTTAATCTAGATTATAAAATTAAATCAGAGAATTAAACCATGCTTCAAGAGTTGATATCAATTAAACAAGCATCAGAAAAGAAATCATAACCCTAGAACTTGTTTAGGGTTCTAGCCACAAAACATGACTAGAATTAAAGCAAACATATTATTAATTGACTTACAAATAAAATAGGAACCTTCAATGTCTTGAAAAACTCCAATGTATTCAGCAAAACAGAGAAAAAGATATCTAATTTCGTGCCTAAGAGTTCATATTTATAGTGGGGGAAAAAGACCTAATTTTAGTATTGGGTAAAAATAGCAAAAACTGCCAAAACAGGCCAAAAACAGCCTTCCTGGACATCTGTGTCGATCGACAGGCTTCCTGCCGATCGACACAACCTTCCAATCAAAATCCGGGGCTGAATTTGTGTCATTCTGCAATTTAAGCCTCTGTGTCGAGCGACACAAATCCTGTCGATCGACAGGAATGCAAGCGTCGATCCCCTTCTGCGCAGTCTCACGGTTTTGGCCATAACTTTTACTCCCGAACTCCGATTGACCCGATTCTAGTTGCGTTGGAAAGCTAATTCAAAGATCTTTCTCTTTCCATGCTCCATTAGCTCAGATTCTACGTGTGAAAAAATTCTTGACTGTTCTTTTGAACATCATCTGCTTTCGGTACGGGTTTCCAATGAATTTGGCCTAAAACCTGCAAAAATCACCCATCAAAGGCATAACACCCTCTAAAGTAGACTCATGCACAGAAATAAGTAAAAACATAACAAAATATACTTGAAACAATGGAGAAAAATATAGATAAGTGAGTATAAATATGAGCTTATCACGTAGGACCGACAACATCTTGTGAAGGGATGAGATGCCACAAACCCCGATGATTGAAGTTGAGATCTTCGATGTGTGGGGGATTGACTTTATGGGGCCTTTTGTGCCATCCCGTAGGTTCTCGTATATTCTGCTTGCGGTAGATTATCTATCGCGATGGGTGGAATCCATTCTGATGACCACCGATGATTCAAAAGTCATCATCAACTTCCTGTAGAAGATAGTGACCAGATTTGGGACGCCAAGGGCTCTGGTAAGTGATGGGGGTCTCATTTTTGTAACAAATGGCTTGCTTCTCTTCTTGCAAAGTATGGAGTCAAGCATCACGTTACTACCCCATATCACCCTCAAGGGAATGGCTTGACGGAGCTGTCCAACCACAAAATCATGAAGATCTTGGAGAAGATGGTGCAGCAAAGGAGAGATTGGTCTTTGAAGCTCGAAGATGCACTATGGGCATATCATACGACTTACAAGAAACCCATAGGCATGTCTCCGTACCAGCTCGTGTTTGGAAAATCATGTCATCTCCTCGTAGAGATAGAGCACACGACTTGGAGAGCAGTAAAGGAGCTGAACTTGGACTGGAAGATCACCATAGCTGATCGAGCCATGGCACTGAACAAGTTGGAGGACTTCAGGGACAAGGAATACGAGAACAACATCATCTACAAGATGCAAGCCAAGAGATTTCATGATCGAGAGATTCGCCAGCACGTCTTCAATTCTGATGACAAGGTACTCCTCTTCAAATCCCGCCTTTGGTTTATGTCGGGCAAGTTGCAGTCGAAGTGGACTAGTCCGTACACGGTGGTCTGCCAATTTTTGAATTGCGTGGTTGAGCTGGCCGATCAAGACGGAACCACTTTAAAGGTTAATAGGCAGAGGTTAAATAAATATTACACCCAACTTCAAATTGGTGTTGTGGAGGTGTATTATCTAGATCACCCGTAATTCCGGGTATTATCGAGCTAGCGACATTAAATCAAGCACTTGTTGGGAGGTAACCCAACGATTTACTATTTTTTTCTAACAAAATTTTAAATTAGTCTACTTGAGTCAATAGGAAATAGAGTCCTAGAATTTATTTTTCCAGTTGCAGATTTCATTTTCTCAGTCTGTTCAGGTCTGCGTCGATCGACACAGAAGCTGTGTCAATCGATGCCATTTTTATGTCTGCAAAATTCTGAAGTCATTTTATATGTATAAAAATGAAAATTAGGCCCGCGTAGATCGACGCAAGCAGTTCAGATGCGTGGGCGAGGGGTTTTTAAACCCAGTTTTTTGCTTCATTCTTTCACTCCAACACACACACGCACGGCGCCTCTCCTCCCAAAACACTCCCCCTTCAAAAATTTTCCAATAACTCGCCACTACAACTCCAGGTACGGATCATAGACTCTTTCCCTTCAATTATTTTGTGATTACTGAAGTCTTGTGCATTATTTTGAGGATTTTGGACCAAGGTGTTCTATATTTCAAATTTTGCTTGTATTTACGACTTCTTTGAAATTCTTGCTAAATTGTTTGATATAGGTTGTAGTTCTAGTAGATTTATTCATATTGTGAGAGTTTGTAGTCATGGGATTGAATAACTTTGATTCTAGCGTGTTTGGGATTGGCCTATTTTGCTAGTATTTCTACTTACACAAAAATTAGGTTGAAATTCTTTAGATTGGGAATGAAACATGGGGGATATAGGTGTGAGTTGAATGAATGATAGGCCAATTTTACATGGGTAGCTGTAACATGAAGTCAATTTATTTATTTTTGTGATGCTGTTTGGAAATTTGGCGTAGAGGGCCTGATTTTGTTTGACATTTTTCCCTAGACCCTTGCAGATAGCTATGGCCTTCCGACCACATTTTGCGAACCCGGAAGCAGAGGAGCTCTATTAGAAATTCTTTGATCCAAAGTTCAGAATCAGACGGACTCTCTACGCTTGCGAAGTGACCATGGACCTGCTGGGGATTCGGGCTGATGTTGAGGCCCAACTGAGGAGAACCAGATGGGGCTGGTGGATGACAGCACGGTGGCCCACATACCCATCGCTTGTGAGAGAGTTCTTTGCTTCGCTCCAGGTGTATGAGGTCCAACCAGAATCAGAGCCCACGACCATCAGTTTCAAGCTGCTCAACCAGACTTTTCAGATCCCTAGGGATGAGTTGGACGACTTATGGGGTGTTCCAAAAGATGGCATCGGTTTCCTCCATAATAGCTTCAATATAGTTGAATTCTGGCTACAGATTGCAGCAGAGGCATAATTGAATGTAAGAGAGTTCGATGCAGGAGGCATGATAGCCTCTTCTATTGACAACCCGATGTTCCAATATCTTCAGCGGTGCATGGGGGTGTCGATCACTAGCCGCCACGAGAGTGCAAAGGTGAGATTTGGATAGCTCTATGCCATCTATTTCTTGTTGACGGGGGAACGATTCAGCTTCGCAACATTGATCATGGACCATTGGAGGCGGCAAGTAAAGGCCACAAAAGCGAACATTTGGAGCGGGGAATTGATTACCCCGATTGTGGAGATTGTGTTGATCAATCTAGCTGACATAGAGATGCTTCCGCACACCAGAGGGCTCGACACTGCACAACTAGTGCAGATGCAGATGCTTTCAGCACGTGAGGGAGGATGGGCTTTGAGGATGTCAAATGGAGACAAGTTTCCACTACCTCAGCTGGACCTCACACACATCACGGATCTCCATTTCCGTGACAATTGGTTGATGTGCACCCCAACCCACATGCAGCTTATGGTTGGGCCACGTGGGAGAGCTGGTACCTCCCACCTCAGTCACCAACCGTAGACTTATCCAGACCAGCGACCGCGCACCCGCGAGAGCAGCGGGAGGAGAGGCATTGGCACCGTCGTGTGATTGTTGAGAGTCAGCATGACGCACCCCTAGCAGATGCTATGGGGGAAGAGGCCCCCGAGAAGGAGGAGCACGATGAGAGAGCCGACGAGATCCCAGGATGGGCCGGTGGAGCCTCGTCCAGTCACTTTACAGGAGAGTCTTCCTCTTCCGGGGTAAATCTGGCCGTGATCTACCAGTTCATGTAGTAGTAGGCTGCTGAGCACACGGCGAAGCGCATCCAGCATGCCGAGTTCCACCAGCATGTGACTACGAGGCTGGATAGCATTAACAGTCGGCTGTAGTGACTACTCTTGAATGAGGATGACCAGCCTGAGTTCGTCTACACATGCCTAATTCGAGAGCGCCGGGAACGGCATCGGTGACTCCCAGCTTGGGCACACGCAGATGTGGAGATGCAGGACCCTCCAGAGGAGGAATGAGGTACCGTTTCTCTTTTCCTATCTAACTTTCAAACTTGTCCACTCCTTTGAGTGAAACAAGTTCGGGGGATGAGGATGATGGAAAAGGGAAACGTTTTTATTGCTTTTATTTTATTTACTGCTTTATGTTTTTTGATGCATTTTAGGTTAGGAGTCGTGTTTATAATTGTTGCATAAGTGTCATTAGTTTTTAGGAGCTTTCAGCCTAAGACAGTCGGAACTATTTTGATTATGTTGGTTTTTGGAGAATGTGACTCGACCTCCCTTGAATGAGAATAGTTGATTTATGATTGATTATTAGCTTATTTAGAATGAAAATCTATGTGATAGAGTAGCCAATGATACGAGCTACTTGCTTGATGAGTTTATCTTTGAAATGTGAATTGTGCATGATACCTGTTCGGATTGAATAATTGTTTATGAGTAACAAAAATTTAAAACCTGTGTGAGAATTTGAGCCTTCTTTTTCGTTTGATGAGTGACAAGGCTTTTTAGCAATAACTTCCTAGAATTTGACGAGTTTCTCTCTTGAGGTTGCATCAATAGTAGTAATAGGGTTAAAAATATTGTAGGCATGTTCTTTCATAGCCCATCTCCTATACACTAACCCTTAATCTCTACTCGTAGCCAATTTGAGAATGATTTTTTTTTATTAAAATGGTTGATAAATGAAAGGATTTGATTTGTTGGAAAATGTGGATTGTGGGATTTTGATATAAGTTTGTTGGGAACTAAAAGAAAAATTAAGTTCCATGAGTTAAAATGAATGAGGGTCCCCATAAGTGAAAGGGAAAGGTGAACATGAGTGAATGAAATATAATGATGTTGTTGTGAGTTCACAAAGATTTGTAGTAAGTAATAAGGGGCCCTAGAAAAAATTTGAGGAAAGAAAGAAAGAACAAGAGAGTGCATAAGTGATGAATGATGTGGTTGTGGTATGCTTGGGTTGTGAGTTTTCAATGATATACTTTGAGTCACTTAGCCAAATTTATCCCACCTTTTAGGTAAGCCACATTACAACAAAAATAAAGACCTATTTCATTCCCTGAAAAGCCACACTAACAAGCAGTGGAGAGATGAGAAACTTGTCAAACTTATGGTGAGGTGAGCTATAACCTTGAGCGAGAGAAACACAAAACCGTAACCTTTGAGTGATAAGTACAAACACTGCCCTGTGAGGTTCCTCTTCAATGACTTAACAATTTGGATTATGTTTGGATTGCGTGATTTATATGGATGAGTGATACTTAGATAGTAAAGGAGCTTGTGAGGCATTGCACACTTGTATCTGCAAGATTTGATTTCTTATCTGTGATTTGATCGAGGAAGATCAATAGTTTAAGTTTGGGGGAGTTGATAAGTTCATATTTTCACCAACTTATCAATGAGTTCTTTGACTATTTTGGTTGATTTCAGAGTAGTTTTAAGTATTTTATCGTGCATGAAATGGCTTTGGTGCTTGTAATGTCGTGGTTGATATATTGTGCAGGTTATTGAGTCAAAAGCAGTGAAGAATCAAATGATGTTCAGGTTCCAGACCTACATCGATCGACACGGACTTGTGTTGATCGACGTAGCATTCTTAATGAGCGATCGACGCAAGGCTCAATGCAGACCTGCAGGAGCCTTTCCACATCGATCGACGCACACTCTGCGTCAATCAACGCAACTCATTCAAGTACGTCGACTGACGCGAGTTATGTGGTGATCGACGCGGATCCGTAAAAGTCAAGAGTCGATCATGTTTGAAGATTTAGATAGATCTAATCCTAGATATGTTATGCTACATCTATCACCACTATATAAAGCCATGTAAATTCGATCTTTAGGAGACATGCCATATTCCAGAGTTCAGTTTTAGAGATTTCAAGAAGCAATTGTGATTTATTATTGAAGACAGATATTTGTGGGAAGACTTCTACATACAGTTTTTGATTATGCAATTCAGGTTTTATCTATCTTTGATAATTTTACTATGAATATGTGTAACTAAACTATTTTCACATTCTAGGGTTTCGAACTATCAAGTATGCATGTTTGATTAATTTAATCAATTTTCCTTTCCCATCGTAGTTTATGAATTATGTGCTTATTTGTAATCTTGAGTTGCTGGCCACATCTTAGGGTTAATTAGTTGAGAATTAAAGACTAAAAAGTAATAATTTTCAATGGAAAGAGTTTTCATAATATAAACTAATTTCTTGTCTGAAAAGAGGAAAATTGATTATAGGAATAAATCTGTAAGGCTTTGAAGTTGACTAAATTATTCTCAAAACTGAAAAGATAAGAGATATTTGGTTAATCTACTTTGTAAATTGTCAAACCAAGAGATTCTTAATAATTTTCTGATATTTCACTACGATTAGGAATTAAATTGGAATTGATCGATTTATCATTGCATGTATTACTTGATAGGTAGATATCCCTGGAATCTGTGTTTCTCATATCTGAATTCGCCAAGTTTTTCTATTTTTTGTTTCGACTTTAATTGCAAGTTATTTCAATTTTCAAAATCTATCAAAACCCAAAATTTGAGTTTCCTAACCAGTATTTCAAGAAACTACATTTTAATACATAAGATTTTCGTTATTTCATTCCTTTGGGATTCGATAATTTTATTTGCCGCTATGTTATTAGCTTTGCTAAGTTGCTGATAAAATAATTAGCGATTAATATACAAAAGAGAAATTTCCCCCAATTGCTTGGATTTGGTGTTGATCTATGCCTTATTCATCTTCAATCTTCCAATTGGATTGGATGGCCTTAGATCCTCCTTGGATGAGGTTTAGAATGAGTGGGAAGTGGAATTCTAGAGAGTAACCGCTCAATTGTTGCCTAAAGTCTGAATCTCCCCTTTTGAATTTCGTTTTTCCATCTTTTATACTAAGTTCTCAGATCCAAAGATCGCCCCATCTGAGATTAGATCAATCGGGATGGATAAAAACTGAAAAATTGCCAGACCAACCCATTCAGGATCCCCCCGTCTGGAACTGGATCGACCAAAATTTGGCTCTGAACAGGCCAGATCGGTCGAGCAAAGCAGGGATCGGTCAAGATGAGCCGAACAGAGGCAAATCTCGATCGATTTGAAACTGTGTCGGTCGAGCAAAGCTTCAGAAATCCGTCCTGCTGCTCCCCTGCTCATCCCAGTCGATCTTCTCCACACTTGAAACCCAGATCAGTCGATTTTCCACCAAAACTTAGCCAAAAATGGTGAAATATGCTCGAATATTACCCTACACAACTGAAACACCACAAAACACGAAAACCAGACAAAAACAATCGAAAAACATATGATATGGATGTAAAATAGAGACAAACAAGCATGCACACACATTAAATAATAGGTCATTTTACACACATATCAAGGACTGCACAAACGTGCACAATTTCTCAATCAAATGTTATGCATTTTTGAGAAAGAAGAGGAAGTTAGCATGAAAAAGCACTAAGAAGCTGCCTGTCGTGAGGTTAACTTGAGTTTTGATGCCCAAAGGATGGATGCAACACACTAACCCTGCAGGACCTGCAGTTGATCGGGGACCTAAAGCATAAGTTTGTGCTTTGCAGGAACAAGTGCCTGCGTATCAGCTTCAAATGTATAAGAGCGTTTGGATCCTAAACAGTGCATGGTCTGCACACTTGACTGGAGAAAAAGGTCGTCTTTCAGATCTTAAAATGGTTAGAGGACCATGGGTCATGTTAGGTGACAACTCGAAAGAAAGAGTTATCGGGAAAAGATGTGTCAAGTAAAATGGAATCATCATAAAAAACGTATATCTTGTCAACAATCTGATGCATAACCTTCTAAGCATTAGCTAGCTTAGTTAGAGTTTCTATGTTATTTCCTTTGCCTAATAAGAATGTCAGATCCGAGAAAAATCTTCAAATGAAGTCAAACTTAGAGGCATAAGGAAAGGAAGTCTGTATGTGGTACATTGGCAGAGTGGAGAAGCAAACTTATGCTTTAGAACTACTAGTTCCAGAGAAACAAACTGGTTGTGGCATAAAAGTCTAAGCCATTAGAATTTCAAAACTATCAACCACTTAGCCAATTACAAACTGGTAGCAGGTCTACCCAAGACAACTTCAAGAAAGAAGGCATCTGCAGAGCATGCTATAGGAAAGAAAACCAAAGCTTCTTTAAAGAGCAAGATAGTTAGTGCCAATACGGAGCAAGTATTGGAGTTACTGCACATGGATTTGTTCAGACCAGTGACCCACCCACAATTGGAGGAAAAGGATACTCTCTTGTAGTTGTAGATGACTACTTGAGATATAACGTGAGTAAAGCTTCTCAAGACCAAGGAAAAAGTGAAGATGACTCTTCCTGATCTAGTTATGCTCGTCCAAAATTATAAAGGAGTCACAGTGAAGAGAATCCGGTCAGACAATGGCACCAAGTTCTGCAATGGACCTCTCATGGATTTCTATGTTGACGCTCGAATAGGACATGAGAGATCATCCCCAAGGACTCCACAGTAGAATGGACAAGCAGAAAGAAAGAATCGAACGCTCAAGGAGGCAGTGAGGACCATGCTGTAAGTGACCAGTTTGAGCGAACGCTATTGGGGAGGAGTTGTAATCATAGCTTACTAAACACAAAATAGGAGCAGCGTCAACAGTCCCCGTAATAAAACTCCTTATGAAGTATACCATGGTTGTAAGCCTTTTATAGCTCATCTTCGTTCTTTTGGTTCTCCATGTTATATTCACAACAATGGGAAGTCAAAGTAAAATGCCTTTTCTCCCAAAGCTGATGAAGGTGTGATCCTAGGATTGTAGGGTTTTTCCGTGAACCGAATCACCAAAACCAAACTGAACCGGATCGATCTATGGATATTGCTCATAAATAATATTCTCAAAACCCTAGCATGCTCCTATGAATTTAATACGAAGAATTGTGGTTTAGGGTTTACCATAACTCCGTCGAGTCTGAACCGATCTTTCGCGTTTGAATTCCAAATCCCAATTCAACCACGCGATCCGATTTAATCTGCGAAAACAGAAATTAGAACCCTAATTTCTTAGATTAAAATCGAAACAGAAAGAGAAGGAAGAAAGAAATCTGTTCTCCAGATTAGATCTCCAGGGCTGTGTCCCAATGCTGATCAGATCTACTACTGGTGAGAACTCCGTAGAACTGTATTCTGAGCAGGACCAAAATCGAAATTCTCCTCATTTTTCTTCCCAAAATCGGCGCCCACACACTCTCTCTCTAGGGTTTGTGTTTCAACTGTATTACGAATTATGAGAGAGAGCTGTCTATTTATAGATCTAGGGTTGGAAACCCTAATGGGCCATTTTGGGCTCAATTCAGCATATTTAATTGGGCCAGTCCTGCGACCTAATGTAAATAATAAAGTGGGCCTATAAATCAATTAATTCCCATGTCCACAACCCAGGACACAATTAATTAATTAATATTAATTCTTTTTCTCCACAGAATTAATACTGACCTACCCCTTTATTACCACGTTATGAGAACAGGCTGCATTAATTGAGAATCCCCATATTTAAGGTTACCGGACATCCATTAATTAATCGGAGCCTCTGACAAGCTCTAACTACAATTAATTAATATCTTATAATTCCTGAGTAGTACCACTCAAACCTTATCACTCGTGCCTGAACTTAATCAGCCTGCAGGACTTTGGCACGATGAATGTTATTGAGCTCCTCAGGGAATGTCCCCATCCTATTACTCGGATATGGTTACCTAAGTTCAGTCTCAGGCGGTACTACACGAACCGCTGTTACCCAAGATGCGGATATACGAGCACGTTACTTAGGCTCTCCACCATGGCAAGTCAAAGCAACAGTCAACCCGTGCAAACCTCTGAACCTTTGTTAGGGTTTGGACTCAATCAATATAACGAGATCTTGTATTCACTGATGTCAGACAGACGAATACATCTCATTGCGGTCCATCAATATGCCACCTCTGCGTACCAGCATGTCAAGTAACCAAGACAGACTACTTATTCCGACAATGCAGCAGCCATCCGGACAGACGTATCCTCATACGCTGTCTCGGCTGTGATCAGGTTTATGTCTCACTAGGTCAAGTGATCATACTGTCTTCTGCGATCTACAACACGTCGTATGATCGTCCCTATCGGTGAGACAAGAGGATACCATTGTTCATACATGTACGATTGTTAACAGATAGGAGAAATAAACCGTTGTATACTCATTGTAATAAATGCTTTCAGTATACAAAACCCATCAGGGATATGGACATCCTTCTCACAACGGATATAGGGTACTTAATAAGACCACCGGGCTTGTGGAAATATCATGTAATCTTATTTTTTATGAAGCTACTTTAGTGCGCAAAACCATGAAAGAACTGAGTGAAGAGTTTCATGAGATCAGCGATGTCAATAAACAACTTGGCATTAGAAAATCTAATTATGAACCAGTTGATCTGACAAAAGTTTCCTTAGATGGTGATCAAACAACTGAAGGCCGGTGATGCTAATGAACTTGCTGAGGCCTTGGATCCCATTTCCCTAAATGATAGGATAAATAAAGGGGAATCCAACAAGAGCAAAGAAAAAGCTCCAGAGACAGAGGAAGTGGCAGATCATGAAAAACTAACTATGGAGTTAGGGACTGACACAATAGGAACTGCATATTAACAAACTGATGATGTCATCACACTAGTTCTTGAAGAGTAAGAAACTGGAGATGTGCAATGCACAGAAGTACCAGTTCCAGATTAAGAGCTAGTTTTAGAGAATTAGATCGAGCTAGAAGACTATCATCTCATAGACATGCTCGTTGATGGAACATTTGGTCCCAAATCATTTGTACAACCAGTAGAAATCAGTGAACTTCACAAACCGAAGTGGCTAAGACATCATCCCGAGGATGCAGTGCAAGATGATGTTGCTGTTCCAGTGCGAACGAGGCATGGAAGTGCTTTACTTACATGCTATCTCTCCCCAATTAGAGCCAACAAAGATTGGAGAAGCTATTAAGTTAACAGATTGGATCAACACGATGCAGAGTTCATTCGCAACAATGTGTGGTACATGGTAGATAGACGTAGTCACCAATCACTGATAGGAACCAAGTGGGTCTTCAAGAACAAGTGGGATAAGCTGGCAACATAGTAAAAGACAAGGCGAGACTAGTTGGGCCACGTGAAGACATCGATTTTGATAAGGCATTTTCATCAATTGCCAGATTAGAAGCTATGAGGTTATTCTTTTCCTATGTAGCGTATCACAACTTTACAATCTATCAAATGGATGTGAAGAGTGCCTTTCTGAATGGAGAACTCAAAAACAAGGTAGGTTTGAAGCAAGACACTAAGGTCTACACGCTGCGGATAGCGCTATATGGATTCAAGCAAGCACCGCAAACTTGGTATGAGACCCTATCTCAGTTCTAATTGAATAATGGCTTTAGGAAAGAGAAGATCGACAATACTCTCTTCCTTATCAAAGATGCTGAGGATATACTCCTGGTTCAGATCTATGTTGTTAACATCATCTTCGGATTGAGAAACTCATCTCTTTGCAAGAATTTCGCCCAACTTATGCAAAAAAACTTTAAGAGGAGGATATGGCAAAGATGACATTCTTCCTTGGACTACAAGTTCACCACTCTTCAGAAGGATCTTCATACATCAAAGGAAATATAAAAAGGATCTCCTCAACAAGTTCTGCCCAGAAAAGACGAAGACACTCAGAATCCCAATGAGTGCAAGTTTTAGGATCACTCCTAATGAAGGAGAACGAGTTGATCCAACAAGTTTTAGAGGTATCATTGGATCCCTACTCTTCTTGACAGTGGTAGGCCTCATATTTCCTACGCTATTGGAGTATTTGCGATATTTCTAGCTAGACCAAAGAAAAAGCATATGGAGGTTGAAAGTATCGTTAGATACTTGAAGTGCATAGAGTCACTAGGAATCTAGTATGCCAGATGTGATGAGCTCAAGATTATTAGATATTCACATTCAGACTTGTTAGGATGTCGAATTGACCGAAGAAGTATTAGTGGTACTTGTTAGTTTTTGGTACATAAACTGAAAGGCTGGTTTATCAAGAAGTAACACTCAGTTGCAACTTCAACCACAGAAGCTGATTACATTGTTGCCGCCAGTTCCTAAGCTCATGTTTTGTGGATCAAGCTGCAATTAATGGACTATGATGTGAGTTCTGGCTGTGTACAAATATATTGCGACAACAACATGACAAAGTGCATTAGAAAATATCCAGTTTATTATTCCTGAATAGAGTACATTGATATACAATATCATTTAATTTGGGATTGCATGGAGAAGAAGGACATTTTTGTGGAATATATTCGAACAGAAGATCAGCTTGCGAATATATTCATCAAACTACTTCCTCAAGAAAGACTCAGAGAATTGTGCATCAAACTCGGTCTTCTAGAGTTTGACGAGATAGCACATGAAGAGGAATAAGTCCAAGATCTTATACTTGGTTTTCTGAAGAAGCAGACTAAAATTGAGTCCAAGCTCTCAATTTTTGTATTCTGAAGGAGACTTAAACTGGCTTTTTCTACAAATTTAAAAGAGCCTACCAGCTTTTCCATGTTGGCAACCAAATTGAAGAGAGATCAGTTTACCTATTCAGCAAACTTAGAAAGGGCGGGAGATTTAAAGCATCATGACTATGTCAACACGCAACATTTAATGCGGTTTTACGGTGTTGCAGGAAGTTAAGGAATAAGGAGAAGACACGTGGAGGGTCTTTACAACCATTATTGTTGATGCGAAATGGAGATTATTTCTCCTAAATATTCAGGACGTTTCGAATCTCAAGGGATCTAAACCGTCAAAGAAGAGGAATTTGTGGCTATTTAAGGAAGCCTTGGGAAATCTTCAAAGTTATTATCAACACCTACGTATTCCAGATTTCTCTTCATTTCCCCAAAAATGATAACTCCTCGAGTCCCATCTCTCTTAAATTCTCCAATTCTCAAATGGCATTTCTCACCATCTAACTGGAGATCAAGCAAGATGCCTAAGAGCAAAGAGATTATTCTTTTTGCTCAGTTGGAAGGAAAGATCATCATTCTCATGAAGATCGTGTCTGAGATGATTTTTCTACTGCTCAGCTCTCCACTTTCAAGGAGAGTTTTTTTACCTCAGAGCCCAATGGCAGACGAACATCCTTGTTGGTTAGGCTATGATTTTTTTTCATAAGATATATGATGAATAGTCAGGTGGGTCTGAGGAGAATTCTCATTTCGTCATAAAAAATGGAGGACTCCCTGTATCGCGTCATCTTTATTGTGAGATGACGAGTAAGAGTGCACTCTCCTTCCACAGTCTTGAAGTAAAGAGATGAAATAGTTGAGACGTGATGCAGGAGTCAAAGAGAGGCAAACAGAAGCAAGTTAATATCTTTGCACCAGTCCATATGCTTGTTTCATGGTAGAGCCTTAAGGCTCTTTCTCGTTGGGACCTAGTCAAAATATCTGGAAGCACTGGTTATCTTAAAACAACTTGTTCTACACATATGCTAGGTGGCCCGAGAGAAAAATGTGCATGTGGCGAGACTTACAACTAGGGAATCATGATAGTGCAAGTTGTGAGACTTGCTTATCATGACGATTGTGGACAGAAAATATGGTAGTGCATTTGGTGAGACTTGCTTATCATGACAAGTTGTTGGTAGTCCTTTGGACAACTTTCCTTCCTATAGCCGCAGCAGGATGTTGGAACAATTGTGCAAGTGGCGTGACTTGCTTATAGCGGAGGCTACATATAGAGATTGATGGCGAGATCGATCCAATTGGAGCTCCACCATAAACTAGTGGTGAGATAAGCTTGTGTTTTCACTCACTTATAGCATTAATTTTTTATTTCTTTTATGTATTTTTTGTTAATATTTTTCAATAATTGAGCATGAGTGCATTTTTGTGGGTATTATGTATGTGGTGCTGGGTTTTATAGGAAATTACATCTAAAAGGAGGAAAGTTGATGAAAAAATGAAGAATTCCACCACAATAGTCTCTGTATCGACCGACACACTAGTAAGTCGACTGACGCGTGAAAGATTTTCAAGTGAGCTGAGGAGAAACTCTATGTCGACCGATGCGGGTGCATGTCGTTCAACACAATAATGATCGAGGAGAAGATGGTGTCAACAAAAACGAGGATGAAGTGGAAAAGATTCATGTCGACCGACGCCAATCCATGTCGGTCGGTGCATATTCGTGGAAGGCAAAAACACCACTTTTTAAGTTGATTGGAAAATTTTAAAGAGATTTATCGATATCTAACTTATTCTTGAAGTTCAAGACGTCAAGGCCTAACCCTACTATTAAAAATACTCATTTATAAGGTTTAAATCAGAGTCCAGTTTTAATTATCCTAGTTTTTACTTTATCATTCTGGTTTTATGTTTTGCAACTCAAGACTTCAGAATAGGTTATAGTTATTAATTGAAGGACCGAGAGAGAATTTAATACAATTGTTTTTCTGTCCGGCCAAGAAGAAATCAATAGTAGGAATTAATCTAATTGTTTATTGAAATAGATTAATAGTTGTTTTTGAGACCGGGAGGAGATAATCCCTGACTAGTAATCTATGATTTAATTGTCCAACCAAAGAATTAATTCCACTTTAATAGATTTCCCACCATAAATTCTTTTTATGGGTTTGAATTATTTGTTTCTTGCAAGTTAATCAGATTGGTAAAATTCCATAGGATTTATGTTTTTATTTATTTGAATATCATTTAAAAGTTATTTTTAGAATTCAAAACCTTTTTAAAATTGATTTTCCTGAACAATAAATTGATAAACTGTATATAGTACACAAGATAATTTCGTCATACTTTTCCTTTGGGTTCGACAACCTCTGGGTTTCTATAAATTTATTTGCTCATTTTCCTACAATAGTTTGGAATTTTCCATTGATCAAATTGGCACCATTGTTGGGGATTAATTAGATTTTATCTTGCTATTGAATTATTTTGATTTTTGTTAGATTGAGATTTTATTTATGTTCGCATGTGTAAATGTTTGATTTTGGTATCTGTATTGACCGACGTGGGCGTGCGTTAGTCGACATAGAGAAATTCCTCGCATCAATTGATGCGGTCTTGTGTCGATCGAAGCCGACTTATTTTCTCCTTTTTCCATTTGCAGGTGCATAAACACAAGGGCTATGGGCCAAGAACTCAAAGCACTTGATATGGAGATTGAAGGAACCTGTGGGAAAAATAGAAGTAACTCAATGAAAGGGAAAATGAAAAAAAAAAAGTTGGCCAATCAGGACCCTCCCATTCAGAATATGACTCCTAAGGAGCAGAGGTAGTTTATTAGTGAAGTAGAACTGCTCCAAGAGCAACTGCAGGCAGCACAAGCAGTACAGGCTGAACAAGCAACAAGACTGGTAGCACTGAACGGAGCACAAAATGGTCAAAGATAGATAGAGGTGGTCAAACCACAGAGATCAAACCTGGACCAATATCTGCTATAATAAAAAAGCTAGGATTCAGAGTTGGCATCAATGCCAACGACTTTAAGCTAAAGACAGGACTGATTCAGATGGTGCATCAGAATTAATTTAGGGGAAAAGCTATCGAAGTAAATTCATTGAGGTGTGCGATACGGTGAAGCATAATGGAGTACCACAGGACACCATCCAAATGAGGTTGTTCTTTTTTTCTCTCAGGAATGAGGCACGATCTAGGTTGCAATCCTAGACAAGAGTCAGCTTGGATCTTGGGAGGAGCTGCGAGCAGAATTTCTCAACAACTACTTTCCACCGAGCCTCCTCCTCAAGAGAAAAGCCGCCATCGCACAATTCAGCCAGATATATGATAAGTAGTTGTACGAAGCCTAGAAAAGGTACAATGAGTTGATCAGATAATGCCCAGGGCATGGGATAGACTTGGACATGCAAGTTTGTCACTTCCATGAGGGACTGACTCCTCACATGAAGGAGTTGGTTGATGCTTATACCGGGGGGATTATGATTAAGAAAAGTGGAGCAGAAGGCATGAGTTTATTTGTAGAGATGACTATGAATAGCCATCAGTGGCCCACAGAGAGACAAATACCAGTAAAAGCAATCAAATCCTACCTGGAGTTTGATATTGTTGTTGAAGTCAAGAAACTGAGTGAAGAAATTGGGAAACTCAAAACAAGTCGAGCCACAGCGACAACCATCCCAGATCAGAGCATGACCATTGTTCCAGTGGAGAAAGATTACATATACCAAGGCAATAGTGGCGGTGCACGTAGTTCGAGTGGTACAAGTGGAGTAGAAGTTAATTATGTGGGTGGAGGTTACTAAAACAACTATCGTGAAGGTCACCAAGGAAACCAAGGTTATCAGTACAATCATGGGTGGAATCATCCTGGATTCTTCTATGTGAATCTTTCTGCAGTGGAGAATCCTCCCCTAGGATACAATGTGGGAACTAGTGGAGAAATTGTAGAGAAGAAGAAGTCTGTATTGGAAGAGGCCTTAGACAATTTCATCAAGAGCTCGGACAACTGATTCGGAATGGTGGAGAATGAGGTGAAAGCCATGATGACCCATATGTAGCTGATGTCAAAGCATCTTCAAATACTTGACTCTCAACTTATCTAGAGTACCACCACTCTCAGTAATCAACAAAAAACCTTGACAACTTCCGAGTGCGACATAAGTGAACCTAGCCAAGGAGAAGCAGGTGAATGTCATTGCTCTGCTTTCTGAATATAGGTACGAAGGTCTGAACATGCCAGAAACCATGTTTGGAGGAAAAAGAGAGGAAAATGCCAAAGAAGACCACTCTGTATCGATTGACGCAGAATTTGTGTCGGTTGGTACACAAGGTTCACAGGAACAAAAGTTGGGCGACACTTTCACGTCCACCGACCCACCTTGCGTCAATCAAAGCAGAAGCCAGTTAGCAGAAATTGGCACAACTGAGGATTGGTTGACATAGAGGCAAGTTCAGGGTGAGAAAGAGAATGAAAAAGAGAAAGCTGACTCTACACCTCATATGTCATTCCCTTAGCGGTTCGCTAAAAATAAGGACTCAAAATTCACCTAGTTCATTGAAAATCTATAGAAGGTGAGTATTAACATCCCATTAGTGGTGACTCTCCAAGAAATTGCAATTGTAGTTGAGAATGTCTATGAATGTAGAATACCACATAATAACTAATTTTAAACTTTGCATTGTCATGATGATTAATTTGGATTTGATGTTTACTATGGAAGAGTTTTTGTCCTAAGTGTGAGAATTTGAGCTTTTATTTAAGAGTGTGTGATGTGAATTAAAGTATGCTGGAACCACATGAAAAGTCTGGAGCACCTAAAGAGTTTTAGTAACTCTTTTTTATTTAATTGCTATTTAATTTTCTTGTTTTGTGTTAGAATAAATACAGCAAACCTTTGGCATTTGTAGGGGGTGAAATATATGATAATTAAATTTTATCTGAAGAAATATGTGTGCAAGTTCTTTCCGATATCTCTAATCGATCAACGGAATTACTTTGCGTTTTATTTCTCATTTTATTGTGTTGGTTGTGGTCTGTACATCATCTGGTATCAGTTTCACAAAGATCCAATACCATGCCTCCGCGTCAACGTCGTCCAAACGAAGTTCCTCTGGCCGATATTGCTCAGCATGAAGAAATCTTAGAACTTCGTCAACAAGTGGAGCTCTTGACACAACAAGTGGCTGCCTTGCAAGTTCCACCGTCCGAACGAAGTGATGATTAAACTTCTGATGAAGATGACCATATCAACCCATTTGCTTCACGCAACCGCACTCCCAATTGACGCTGGGATACAGGATTTCGGGTTGATATCCCAGAATTCAATGGAGATTTAAACCCAGATTCTTTTGTTGATTGGTTGTCTGCTGTTGAAGAAGTTCTGGATTTTAAAGAAGTGCCCTCCCACAACCGTGTATCCCTTGTTACCACCCGCCTACGGGGCCGAGCCCAAGCTTGGTGGCAGCAACATAAAGGACTCCGTCTCCGCCAAGGCAAATCAAAAATTACTAGTTGGGAGAAGTTCAAAAAACACATGCAAAGTGCATTCTTGCCGTATAACTATGAGCGTGAATTATACCATCGTCTACAACATTTACGCCAGGGATCAAAATCTGTTGATGAATACACTGAAGAGTTCTATCAACTACTTGCACGGGCAAATCTATCAGAGACTCCAATCCAACTTGTTTCTCGCTATATTGGTGGTCTTCGCCTGCCTATTCAGGATATACTCAACATGTTTGACCCTTTTTCAGTATCTGAGGCACATCAGCGTGCTCTTCAGGCTGAAAAACAACTAGCTTGTCGTGATGCTATGCTACAACGCCCTCCTGCGGCGGTCTCACCTTCTCTACCTCGTTCGGCTGCTCCAATTACTACAGATTCCAACACTCGTACCACTACCCAAACATCTTTTTCACGCCTTAAATGTTTTAAATGTGGTGAATCAGGGCATCGTATGGCAGAGTGTCGTCAACCCCCATCTCGAGCACTTTCCGCAATTAATCCTGATGATCCATTGAGTGATGCACCATTGAGCCTTCTGGATGTTACAGATGATATTCAACCTGAGACCGAAATCGTTGAGGGGGATATTGGTACATTACTGGTGGTACGCAGAGCTTGTTTGGCCCCCCGAGTCTCTTCAGATGATTGGCTTCGCAATGCAGTTTTTCAATCTACTTGCACCATTGCCGGTAAAGTCTGTCATTTTATTGTGGATTCTGGTAGTTGTGAGAATGTTATATCTGAGTCGGCTGCTCAAAAATTGGGTCTGGTGACTGAGATACATCCTCGACCTTATAAACTTGCTTGGTTGAGTCGTAGTGCTGATATTTTAGTGTCCAAACGTGTCTTGGTTCCCATATCTATTGGATCATCCTATTCCGATGAAATATTATGTGATGTGGTGCCTATGGATGCTTGTCACATCTTGTTAGGCCGTCCATGGCAATACGATCGTTCTACCTTTCATGATGGACACAATAACACATACTCCTTCTTATTTAAAGGAAAGAAGATTGTGCTGATGCCGAGCCCGGATTCTCTATCTCATTCTTCAGCCCCTCCTGTTACTCTGCTATCTCATAAGCAATTTCTGCATGCTATACAGGATCTGGGTGTAGTTTATTTATTTTTTGCTAAACCATCCTCTGCTCTTGGCGATATTCATTCATCTGTACGTGATCTTGTATTTGAGTTTCAGGATGTGTTTCCAGATGATCTTCCGGATGGGTTGCCTCCTTTGCGGGATATTCAACATCACATTGACTTGGTCCCAGGTTCTCAATTACCTAATCGACCACACTATCGTGTGAGTCCTGCTGAGAGCAAAGAGCTTCGCCGTCAAGTTGAGAAATTACTATCTAAAGGATACATCAGGGAGAGTCTCAGCCCGTCGGCAGTTCCGGCATTATTGACTCCTAAGAAGGATGGCTCTTGGCGCATGTGTGTGGATTGTCGAGCTATAAATAAAATTACGGTGCGCTATCGCTTCCCGATTCCTCGTATTGATGATCTTCTTGACCAATTACATGGTGCTTCTTGCTTTACCAAACTTGATCTTAAGAGTGGCTACCACCAAATTCGAGTTCGACCGGGGGATGAGTGGAAGATGGCATTTAAAACACGTGAAGGTTTATATGAGTGGCTCGTGATGCCTTTCGGTTTGTCTAATGCCCCTAGCACATTCATGCGTGTCATGAACCAGGCATTACGCTCATTTATTGGTAAATTTGTTGTTGTGTACTTTGACGATATTCTCATTTATAGTACTTCATTTGAGTTACATCGACAACACCTCCGAGAAGTTTTATTAGTTCTACGTGAGATGCACTTATTTGCCACTTTACCCAAGTGCATGTTTTGTGTTGCTAGCATACAGTTCTTGGGATACATTGTTTCTGCGGAGGGTTTAGCCGTTGATCCATCAAAGATTAGTGCCATTGAAAATTGGCCACTTCCTACTTCTACTACGGCAGTCCGTAGTTTTCACGGCTTAGCTTCATTTTATCGGAGATTTATTCCCCATTTTAGCACTATCATGGCACCTTTAACTGATTGTATGCAGCATACACCATTTTCCTGGACGGAGTCTGCAAATGATGCGTTTGTGGAGATTAAACGACGCTTAACCACAGCTCCCATCTTAGCACTACCAGACTTTAATGCACCATTCGAGCTACATTGTGATGCCTCAAAACTGGGCATTGGGGCTGTTCTTAGTCAAGCGGGTCGTCCCGTTGCTTTCTTTAGTGAGAAATTACGGGGTTCCAAGGCTCGTTTTAGCACATATGATGTTGAGTTTTATGCTATTGTGCAGGCAATAAAGCATTGGCGTCATTATCTCTTCCAGTCTGAGTTTGTGTTATTTACAGACCATGATGCTCTTCGTCATATTGGAAGTCAAGACAAGATCTCTGCACGTCATGCTGCATGGCATGCATTTCTGCAGCAATTTACATTTGTGGTTAAACATAAACCTGGATTGTCTAACCGTGTTGCTGATGCTTTGAGTAGTCGCCATGCCTTATTAGCTGAAATGCGTATTCATGTTCTTGGCTTTGAATTGTTACCAACTCAGTACCCTACTGATCCATTCTTTTCTATTGTGCTGCATGACTTGGATTCTAAAATCCCTTCTTCCTTCTTCCTTTTTCCTGGAAAATGGGTTTTTATTTCGCGGTTCTCAGTTATGCATTCCCGAAGGCAGTCTCCGTCTCAAGATATTAGAGGACCTCCATAACATGGGCCATCCAGGTCAGGAAAGAACATTTCAGCTCGTGTCTCAATCCTATTTTTGGCCTTCTCTGCGCAGGGATGTTAATCGCTTTGTGTCCCGCTGTCGTGTTTGCCACATATCCAAAGGTCACGCTACTAATGCGGGTTTATATTTACCATTACCTATTCCTACTCAACCATGGACTAATATCTCTATGGACTTTGTGGTGGGTCTTCCTCGTACGCAGCGTGGTTTCGATTCAATATATGTTGTGGTGGATCGTTTTTCAAAGATGTCCCATTTTATTCCTTGCAAAAAGACTACGGATGCGGTGTCTGTTGCACAACTCTTTTTTCGGGATATTTACCGCCTCCATGGTCTTCCTATGAGCATTGTCTCTGATCGTGATACTCGGTTTCTTAGCCACTTTTGGCGTAGCTTGTGGCGGATGGTTAACACCTCACTCAATTTTAGCTCTGCTTATCATCCTCAAACCGACGGTCAGACAGAAGTGGTGAATCGTTCCCTGGGTGTTTTGTTGCGTGCCCTTGTTGGAGATAATCTGAAATCCTGGGATGTTAAGTTGGCGCCCGCTGAGTTTGCTCACAACATGGCTGTTAATCGTTCGACGGGATTTTGCCCCTTTCATATCGTGTATGGCTTTGTTCCCCGTGGGCCTGTTGCACTTGCGCCAGTTCCTAATGGTGTTCGCTTACATGGTGTGGCTTCCGATTTCATCTCTGACACTTTGAAGGTGCACCAGCTTGTTCATGCTAACCTTGTTGCGGCTAATCGTGCTTATGCGAAAGCTGCAAATCAAGGACGTCGAGAAGTGTTATTTGAAGTGGAGGATTATGTTTGGGCCATTCTTACTAAAGATCGTTTCCCTCCTCATGAATATAACAAATTGGCAGCTCGGAAGATCGGTCCCGTTGAAGTGTTGGAGCGTATCAATCCCAATGCTTATCGTCTTGCTCTTCCAAATCATTTGAAGACCTCTGATGTGTTCAATGTTAAGCACCTCATTCCTTTTGTTGGTGATTCTGCTTTGGCCGCTGATTGCCTGGATTCGGGGATGAATCTTTCCAAACCGGGGGGAGATGATGTGAATTAAAGTATGCTGGAACCACATGAAAAGTCTGGAGCACCTAAAGAGTTTTAGTAACTCTTTTTTATTTAATTGCTATTTAATTTTCTTGTTTTGTGTTAGAATAAATACAGCAAACCTTTGGCATTTGTAGGGGGTGAAATATTTGATAATTAAATTTTATCTGAAGAAATATGTGTGCAAGTTCTTTCCGGTATCTCTAATCGATCAACGGAATTACTTTGCATTTTATTTCTCATTTTATTGTGTTGGTTGTGGTCTGTGCATCAGTGTGTCTGCATGATTAATTATCTCTAGAAGTTTCTCTGCTTTTGTTTGGAGATTGTTAGTGTGCACAAGTCTCTGAAGAATCCTATTTAACATTTGTCCCTGTAAAGCCTTTTGAGCCAATGTGTTTTATTTTCATAAAGAAAGTGATTGGATCACTCTTGTCTAAGAGATGTGGGTTTGGATGTTGTTGAGGTGGATAAGAAATTACTTTTGGGTGAGCAAAATAAGTTTGGAATCATGAACAAAAAATGAGTCCGTTTGTTGCCCTTATAAGCTCAGTTCCTATGAGAAAGAAACAAAAATCAGAAAATATTACATCATAAAAGGATGTTGGAAAAATAAGGAGCCTTGTGTTGAATTGAAAATATAAGTGGAATGGGTGGATGTTGATAGAAAGTGGTTTAGATGTGTTGAGAGTAGCTGACTCAACTAATTTTTGTCACTTGGCCTAATATATATTTCCCTACCTGTCACTAAAAAGCCTGCATTACAACCTTGAATAAAGTCCTATTTGATCCTAGGTTTTGTGTGCTCATATTTTGTAGTGGAGAAATTTGAATATTTGCAAGCCTATGGTGGAACTTAACTTGCATGACCTGCGTGTTCTCATAATATAACCTAAACACTTCAGTGAATGAGCAAAACACAATCCCAGCGAGTCTTCCACAATTTAGTAATCTTCTTGGTCTTTTAAGGTGTTGCAGATTTTTAGTTTTGATTGTGATGAATCTTGTGAGGCATTGCGCTTTCCAATTACTTGAGCCTTTCATTCATTCTTTATGTTCATTGAGGACAATCAAATGTTTAAGTTTGGGAGGATTGATAATCTCGAGTTTTCACTCACTTCTAGCATTAATTTCTTATTTCTTTTATGTATTTTTACTTATTATAGTTCAACAACTGAGCATGAGTGCAGTTTAGTGGGTATTATGCTTGTGGCGCAGGATTTTACAGGAAAATACATCTAAAAAGAGGAAAGTTGGTGAAAAGATGAAAAATTCTGCTACAATAGTCTTTGTATCGACCGATACAGAAGTGAGTCGATCGACGCATGAGAGAACGTTGAGTGGCTGAGGAGAAGTTCCAGGTTGACTGGCGCGGGTGTATGTCTGTCGATATAGATGTGATCGACGAGAAGGTGGTGTCGACTTAACGAGGATGATATGGAAAAGATTCATGTCGACCGAGGCCAATCCATGTCGGTCGATGCGAATTCGTGGAAGGCAAAAACATGAATTTTTAAGTTGATGGGCGAATTTTAAGAGATATTTCCATATCCAAGTTATTCATGATGTTCAAGACCTCAGAGTCTAACCTTACTATTGTAAATACTTATATATTAAGTTTAATTCAGAGTCCAGTTTTTAATGATCCTAGTTTTACTTTATCGTTTTGGTTTTTATTATGCACCTCAAGACTTTAGAATTGGAGACTGGGATCAGTCTTTTACTTTTCCGCACTTTATTTTTTTAGTAAGTTTTATTTTTCAATGCAATCTTTAATTTTTATTTTAATGTTTACTTTCAATATGTTAGGCTAGATACCTTAGCAAGTTCTAGGGTCTTCTCCTTCTGTTTGCATGCTTTGATTCAATTATTCAAACCGTATATTAGTTTAAACTCTTTGATTTAATTTTAAATTTATTTTCAATTGAAGGATCGAGAGATGAAAATTGGAATAGGTTATAGTTTTTAATTGAAGGACCAAGAGGTGAAAATTAATAATATGAAGAGAGAGTTTAATACAATTATTTTTCGGTCCGACCAAGAAATCAATTATAGGAATTAATCTACTTGTTTATTGGGATTAATTAATAGGTATTTTTGAGACTGAGAGGAGATAATCACTTACTCGAAATCTATGATCTAATTGCCTAACCAATGAATTAATTTAACTTTAACAGATTTTCCACCATAAGTTCTTTTATGGGTTTTTAATTATTTGTTACTTGTATGTTAATAAGATTGGTAGAATTCCCTAGGATTTGTGTTTTTATTTTTTGAATGTCCTTTAAAAGTTATTTTCAAAATCCAAAACCTTTGGAAATTGATTTTCCCAAAAAATAATTTGATAAAATGTATGCTACACACAAGATAAGTTCGACATACAATTCTCTTGGATTCGACAACCTCCAAGTTTCTATAAATTTATTTGTTCGATGTCCTACAATAGTCTGGGATTTTCCAGCGATCATGGTGAGACTAGTGGAGGCGAGGATGAGGCAAGCTAAGAGGTGAATGAGTTTTCCCTGAATCCCATCACCAGCTTCAGAGGAGGAAGATGGAGCAAATCAGTTAGCAAGGGACAAGAAGATGGACCAATCTTACTGGTTTCATTGTAATTGTACTTTACTGCTTTTCAAAAGTTGTAAACAAATTAAATCAATGAAATAATATAAATCTCTTCTAATTTTGAAGACAATAACTCTTTGTCTCAAAATTTACCGCCTCGTCTCAAACCTTAATTGACACATCATTAAAATATAATCAGATTTTTGCCCAGAAAACTTTAATCGATAAATAACTTTCACCTGTTAATCACTAGTTTAGGACGTGTAAAGGATTAGAAGAAACTGGATCTTAGCATGAAACTGATTGAAGACACCAGCTTGGCTCTTCTCCAATTTATAAAACAAGTTTCCACTCACACATAGAGACCAAGAGAACAAGTTAAATGAATCATTAAAGATCAATCTTTAAGAATTAAGATTCTTTAAAAACTGAAGTTATATTAACCGGTTCACATTCCTTGGACTAGTGAAGTCGTTCTGACACACAAGCAACATATTGACATCCTATGTCAGAAATGGACGAAGCAGATGCATAACTTCAGGAAAAGCATCTTGCTCCCGTCAGAAAAAGAGGCGTCTTAGATTGGACATGCTCAATTTATCTCTAAATTGCTACAAGTTTGAAACGCTCCTATCTCGTCTATAAATAGACTAAGCGCATAAAGAAAAACGTATAGAAACTCAAAGAAAGCAACGACACTCTGCACAAGTGAAAACACAAAGCGTTTCTTTCGTCAAGGCTAAATCTTAGCCAACTGTGTGTCATTCTTGGAACACGAGGCTCTTAGTTTTCTCAGCTAGAGTTATTTCTAGGTGTTCTTTCTTTCCAAAAAGTAACAAAACAGTCACTACATATCTCCTGCAGTGATTATCACAGGCGTCTAGCCAATCAGATCGATAGTTCGGGAGGAACTATAAAGCTCTCAACATTCAGAGGAGGAGACTGTGTGGTGTGCCTACACTCCAAGTCTTTGAAGTTGAAGGTACCAGAGGACTGGACGAGTGAGCTAGTGGACAGGTAGACATTGACATCTACCACCTAGCAATCTCGAGACCATCCTTTAATTGAGGCTTAGTGAATTACCAGACCTTGGTCTGAAGAGAGGACGTAGAACTTATTTTTCCAGCCTCTATACATCCTTTGCTCTTTACTTCTTTTTATTTTCTTGCAAGGATTTTGAAACTCAACACGTTTTAGTGTTGTAGTATACTCGCACCGAACATAAATCTCCAACTCACTAACAATCGATTTTACAAGAACACAAACTAATCAAGAACCACCAGTTTGTGAGTGCAAATTGTTCTAAAATTTTTACTGTGCATCAAACTTGCTCTGATCTAAAATCAAGAACCAATAATAATTTTTACTGTCTGAATTAACAAACATGTTTCACAAACACTCTTATTCTCTTATCTCGTCGATAGAGAGATCATACAGTGTGTAGTAGATTACAAAAGATCATATGGATCGTCTGACCTAGCGAGATATAAATGGTTGTCTAAGCTGAGATAGTCCAAGATAGACTGTTGGTATAGGCTGCAGCATACACGGTAATAAGCAGCTTATCTTGGTTGCTTGATATGCAGGTGTGGGGGTTCGCGTTGATCAGACCTAAGTTAAGATCGATTCATTTATCTGACATTAAAGTAATCTTGACCTTGATGGCTTGATGAGATCATAAGCCTAGATGAAGGTACAGAAGTATACACAGATTGTGTGTCAGTTTGAGATGCAGTGAAAGGCTCTAGTCGAGCTTGTATATCTGTATCTTGGGTGGTAGCAATATGTGTATGACTGTCTGGTACTAGAGCTAGGTAACCACATCCAGTATAGGATGGTGACATTCTCTAAGCATCTTAAAAGTTTAGTTATGCTAAACTCCTGCAGGCTGATTAAGTTTAAACCTAAGTGAAAAGGGTTGAGTGCATTGACTCAGGAATATAAGATGTTAATTAATTAAATGACTTGTCAAAGACTAAATTAATGAATGAATGTCTGTAACCTTAAATGTGGGCATATACCGAGCTTATGCAACCCGTTCCTCACCACGTGGTAGCAAATAGGTATGACAATATTGATTCTCTGGTGGCATGAATCAATATTAATTAATGTTAGGTATTGATGTGTAAAACCCACCTTTAATTTGACGTTTTGATGTGTCAAAATTGTATACCAAGATTTAGGTCTTAGAGTTACTACTTCATGTAATCCTTGTATAGGATGATCGAGTTGTTACAGTTCCGGAGAAGCAAACAGCCAAAAACTGTGGAACAATTTTTTAAGATGGAGCTGTCCGAACCGAAGGACCGAAGAAAACTGTGAAGACAGTTCAAGATGCAATATGCGAGAAAACTGTGCATACATTTTTAAACTGTTAAGGATGAAATAGCAATGAAAACTGTGGACATAGTTTTTATAGAGAAACTGTCAACAGGAGCTCACAGTTTCAGACCAGCACAGTTGCGCCAAAGAAAACACGTGAAAAGCAAAGGGCCGAGCAGTCATAAAGAGCATTGATGACTCAATGATAAGGAAAAAAGATACACACAGTTATGACTGTAGTACAACGTTTTTCAAAGTCTGACACATATGAGACAAAACTGCCTCTGCTAAAGCATGGCAGTGTTCAGAAAAGGCAGTGCGGCAGGTCTGTGACAACAGAAAAGAATGGCCATTGATTGGACAACATTCAAACTGTCTCTACTGGCTATTTTCAGAGATTCAATTATAAATAGCAGAAGGACCAGAGAGATACTTTACAGAACACAACCGAACATCTGAATTAAAAGTGTCATTACTCTGCCGAACTAAAAGCTCAAGCATTCAAAGCTCACAAGTGAACGACATTTACTCTGTGTGTCATTATTTGAACATGAGGCTCTCTTGCTTATTGAATCAATTGTGATTTACCGTGTGACTTTCAGTACACGAGGATTAAGTATATTCGACTTAGTCTTTTTTGTTGGTGTTCTTACTTTTTAAGTAAGAACATAGCAACCTGATTCTCTGAGGAGGAACATTATTACAGGCTATCACCGACTCTCGAGTGTTATAGGAAGAACGCAACCATCCACTTACCGGAGAAGGAGAAGGGAGGTTTGTCCTCAATCCATTTCCGACGACTGCCAGTTCTGAGAAGACTTTGAGGTGCCTACCTGGCTTCGGGGAACTGAAGAGGGAGTGAAGATCATCTACCTGGGCGAGTGATCCAGTTTACTGCGGATGGTGGTTTTTGAGGTGATTGGCTATAGATCGTGAGGAGTGTATATTTCATTACTTAGTGAATTACCGGATAAATTTCCGAAGAGTGGACGTAGGACTTAAGGATCCAAACCACTATAATATCCTGTCTCATTTACAGTCTTCATTACTTTTCTCATTACATAGTTTTCAACTGAGTTTTGAAACCTTCAACACTTCTCAAAAGTGTTGAAGCGTACATCTGTAAACTGAACACTTAAACTTTCGGCTTACACAATTTTTAAAAATCCGAAATTGGGAAACTGACCCCCCAGCTTTAGAGTGCAACTGCTTGTAAAATATCCGCTGCACAATTATTCATACTCTGATCAGGGACCAACAAGTGGTACTCAGAGCAGGTCGATCTTTCCAGACTGTCTTGCTTTGAGTCGCTTTGGACCGGATCCATATTTCCTTGCACTCTCATTTGTTTTTTATGTTAAGTGTGTTTAGTGAGCAGATTATCTAAAGATAATGATAAATAACCCAAGTCTTCCCAAGTACAACCCAGAGAAGTTCGCAGTATGGAAGAAGAGATGTCTCATCCAACTAAGGAGTAAACATCCAGAGATGGATGAAGTTCTAAAGAATAGACCACTAAAGATTCAGAAGATCAACGTCCGGCTCGGAGGAGAGGATCAAGGTGTTAAAATGGTAGATAAACCACTTGAAGAGTGGACACTTGAAGATAAGAAGCCTGCTCAGCTTGACCCCATTGCACAAGAAATGATCATGCAATCCCTTCCAGAATCTCGCATGGACGAAGCCATAGAGAACAATAGTGCCAAAGAGCTATGGGATTGGATCAATGAGCTTACAAAAGAAACCGATGCTCTTAAACGCAACAAGAAACAAGTTAATATTGATAAATACGAATCCTTCCAAATAGTACCTGGTGAAACTATCAAATCAATGGAAGCCAGGTTCAATGTCGTTGTTAGTGAGCAAAAGGGTCATAGAAGAGAAGAGAGTGTGGCCGACATGAATGCCAAAATTCTCTCAAGAATGCCAAAAAAAGATTGGTTTGTTAAAACTACTAACTTAAAAACCATCGATAAAATTGTCTATCAATCTACTCCAACAAAGGATACCTCCACCTCAAATCAGAAGAAAGAAACTGACCAGTCAGTTGCCAAACTGGAGGAACAGATGAGGAACTTGGCCATACTCCTCGAGAAGGCCAAAGTTAAAGGAATAGAAGCTCAGACTAGTGAACAAAGGTTTACAAAAAGAGAGCCACGCACGTGCTATGAATGCAACTCTCCAGATCACTTGAAGTACGAATGCCCTCTATTCTCTCAAGTGGAGAGAGACAGACTGAGGAAGGTATTTGAGAGGAGAGCTTCAAAGTTGTGGCCAAAGCAATGCTCTCCAAAATTGAAGTGTCAGGCATCCTAGACCATGATGACAGCTACTACATTTCAGAAGATGAGTATGATGAGGAAGCACTCCTGGCCTTCATGGCAGCTTTTGATGGAGATGTTTATGACGAGGAAAACGACGCTTCCAATCTCGAGATAGTGGTAACAACTCCTCTACCCTTGTCACTAGCATCTACATGCATAGATGAGAGCTCTGAATTTTGTCGCTCAAATTCAGAAGACATTTCTCTCGAAAACATCGTGAAAGAAGTTGCAAAATTTCATGAGATTAAAGATGCTTTAGCCAGTGAAAATACCTACTTGAAATTAGAAATTTCAGTTTTGACCGATGAAGTCGCAAGAACAAGGTCAATAGTGAGGAACTTGAAAAACTCAAGGAAGAACATTCCAAACTTCTTATAGATTTTGAAAATATTTCAAAGGAATATGACTCCTTGAAGAAACTTGAGGCGGTTAAATGTGAATGTACTTTCAAAAAGAGCTCAAGAAAATTAAAAGAAATTTTGAATGATCAAAAACAACCATCCGATAAATACAGAATTGGATTTATGGAGCACCAAAATGAAAAAAATTTGAGCGAACATACATCTACCTCAAGAACTGAGAAAACATTTTTAGGCTTTGTCAAAGACAAAGTCAGTGCAGGCAATGTGTTGGAGAAAGGAGGAGTCAAATCCGAAGAGTCGGTCAAACAAAAAGAGAAGACCAAATGTTGGTCAAAACTTGACCCCAAACTGGTACCTCGACAAGGAGTACACACAGTTCGTAAACAGTATAAACAAACTGTCAAGAGAAAACCAGACCTTTCTTCGAAACTGGATAAGCATAATGTTCAATATGAAACGAATCCAGTTTCACCAACAAGAACGACTAAGCAACCCATAAATGTTGCAAGGAAGTCAGTTCGACAACCGGATAGAAATCCGAGAGGTTATAATAGAACTCAGTTTCATTATAACAATTATTCGTATATGAGGAACACCTATTCAAGGCCTGAGTCATAACAGATTTATCTTCCTAAGACTATGATGGCTAAACACCCGAGAACTGTTTCTCGAGACTCTTTTAAGAACAACAGCTTCAGAAAGATTTCACACACCACAACCTTCTCTAACATGCATCTGAATAGCATACAATATTTTAGGAGAAAGGTTAACCAAACACTAAAGAATGACTCAGTTTCACGGACTCTAAAATTGAAACAAATTTGGATACCAAAAGGATGGATCCAGATAACTGACTTTGCAGGACCCAAAAGGATGCGGGGACCAAAAGTATAAATTTCTGTCTTGCAGGAACAGAAATCCTAGTCCTAGAAGAAAGACAGAGCGTGGATACTCGATAGCGGGTGCTCGGCGCATATGACTGGAGAAAAGGAATTGCTCAAGAACCTTGTGATGTACAGAGGACCATCAGTCACATTTGGTGACAACTCCAAGGGACAAGTAGTTGGAAGAGGATGCTATAGGGTTTTACCGTAAACCGAATCACCAAAACCAAACGAACCGGACCATTTATGGTTATTGTTCATAAAACGTTCATAAACCCTAAGCATGCTCCTATTGAATTTAATGCGTGGATAAAGAATTATTTACCTTAATTCCGTAGTCTCAGAAACGATCTTTTGCATTTGTATTCCCAAATTCGAAATCAACCACGCGATATAATTAAATCTGCGGAACAAGAAACTAGAAATCTAATTTCTAGATATAATAATGATCGAAAAAGACAGAGAGAAAGAATTAGGAGTTGTTCTCCAGATTAGATCTTCAGATCTGTTTCTCGGTGCGTTCAGATCTGGTACTGGTGAGGATTCCACAAATCTGTATTTGAGCAGGACCAGAATTTGAAAATTCTCCTCCTCTCTCCTTGAAGTCGGCGCCCACCTCTCTCTCTCACCAGGGTTTCAATTTTTCAATTGTGTTAGAACTTGTGAGGGAGAGCTGTCTATTTATAGACCTAGGGTTGTAAACCCTAATGGGCTCCTGGGCTCAATTCAGCACACTTTCCTTGGGCCAGACCTGGGACCTAATGCAAATAATAAAGTGGGCCTATGAATTAATTAATTCCCATGTGCACGACCCAGGAAACAATTAATTAATTAATATTAATTCTTTTTCACCACAGAATTAATACTGACCTACCCCTTTATTACCACGTTGTGAGAACGGGCTGCATTAATTGAGAATCCTCATATTTAAGGTTACCGGACATTCATTAATTAATCGGAGCCTCTGACAAGCTCTAACTACAATTAATTAATATCTTATAATTCCTGAGTAGTATCACTCAATCCTTATCACTCGTGCCTGAACTTAATCAGCCTGCAGGACTTTGGCACGATGAATGTTATTGAGCTCCTCAGGGAATGTCCCCATCCTATTACTCGGATAAGGTTACCTAAACCCAGTCTCAGGCGGTACTACACGAACTGTTGTTACCCAAGATGCGGATATACAAGCACCTTACTTAGGCTCTCCACCATGGCAAGTCAAAGCAACAGTCAACCCGTGCAAACCCCTGAACCTTCGTTAGGGTTTGGACTCAACCAATATGACGAGATCTTATATTTGCTAATGTCAGACAGACGAATAAATCTCACTGCAGTCCATTAATACGCCACCTCTGCGTACCAGCATGTCAAGTAACCAAGAAAGACTACTTATTTCGACGATGCCGCAGCCATCCGGACAGACGTATCCTCATATGCTGTCTCGGCTGTGATTAGGTTTATGTCTCTTTAGGTTAAGTGATCATACTATTTTCTGCGATCTACAACACGCTGTATGATCATCCCTGTCGGTGAAACAAGAGGATACCATTGTTCACACATGTAGTTTGTTTAACAGATGGGAGAATTAAACCGTTGTTTACTCATTATAATAAATACTTTCATTATACAAAACCCATCAATCTCTCACTTATACTCAAAGCATGACTAAGCTATTACAGAGTATACAGTCCATCTATCTAGTCTGTTGTCTCTTTAACCACTGTCAGTGGTCGGCATCCACCTTAGACCCAGCTCACGAATATGTCTTTTGTAAACTTTCTGTGGCAAGCTCATTGTAAATGGATCAACAAGATTGTCAGCAGTGTCAATCTTTTTAATTTGCACATCGCCCCTCGATACGATTTCTCGTATGATATGGTACTTTCTCTCTATGTGTTTGCTTGCCCTGTGAGACCGCGATTCCTTTGAGTTTGCCACTGCACCAGAGTTATCACAATAAATAGTGATGCTCCTTGGCAAACTTGGAAACCCAACTCTAAAAGGTAGTTCCTGAGCCATACCCCCTTTTTCAAGGCGTCGGAGGCGGCGACATATTCCACCTCCATGGTGGAGTCAGCAATGCATTTCTTCTTTGAGCTCCTCCAAGATACAGCTCCACCTCCCAGGGTAAACACATATCTTGAGGTTGATTTCTTCTCATCCTGATCCCCTTGGAAATTCGAGTCTGTATAACCCACAGGGCACAAATCCTCACTTAGATAAACTAGGCAGTAATTCCTAGTTCTCTTCAAGTACTTGAGGATGTGCTTTACAGCAGTCCAGTGCGCCTGTCCAGGGTTAGACTGGTATCTTGCTACCATGCCAACGACATAACAAATATCAGACCTGGTACACAGCATCGCATACAAGAGACTACCCAACGCTGAAGCGTATGGTACAAGACTCATCTCGTCTTTCTCCCGCTGTGTCTGAGGACACTACCCACTAGAAAGACGAACGCCATGATGGAAAGACAGCAAACCTTTCTTGGCGAGTTGCATGCTGAACTGGGCAATCACAGTATCCACATAGGATGTCTGGGATAAGCTCAACATTCTTCTCTTACGATCTCGTAAGACCTTAATCCCAAGAACGTAGCCAGCTTCTCCCAAATCCTTCATTTGGAACTGTTCGGATAACCAAACCTTGATTTCGGACATCACTCCCTCGTTGTTTCCAAATAGGAGTATGTCATCAACGTAAAGTGCAAGGAAAACCACGCTCCCACTGACACAAAGTCGGTAAACACAACTTTTGTTTTCCAACTGTGCAAATCCATAGGATTTAATCACATCGTTGAAACGTAAGTTCCATGACCTTGAAGCTTGCTTATGTCCATACAAGGACTTCCTAAGCTTTCAGACAAGATGTTCTTCGCCCTTGCATATGTAACCCTTGGGTTGCTGCATATAGATGTCTCTACCTTCTTCAAGGTAACCGTTTAGAAAAGCAGTTTTGACATCCATCTACCAGATCTCGAGGTCCATATGCGCAACTATGGCAAGGAGTCTCCGGATGGATTTGAGCATAGCTACGGGTGAAAAGGTTTCGTCATAGTCAATGCCCTCTTTCTGACTATAACCCTTTGCCACCAGCCTGGCTTTAAAGGTCGTGATCTTTCCATCCGCCCCTTTCTTTCTATTGTATACCCATTTGCACCCTATGGCCCTAAAGTCATCCGGCAAATCAGTTTTCTGGTATACATCCATAGCAGTTATGGACTAAATTTCAGAATCCATGGCGACACGCCATTTGGCAACATCCTTGTCCTGCACTGCCTCTTCCTAAGTTAGTTGGTCAGAGTCCTCATGTCCGTCTTCCGGGCTCAAGTCCGAAGACTCACCCACAAACATGTACCTTTTTGGATGGAAAATAACTCTCCCACTACGACGAGGCATCGGTGCCGTGTTAGTAGTAGGTGCAGTAACTCCTGGTTCTGCACCTTGCACTGAAGAACGTGTCTCTGGCGCTGTACCTTTCACAGGTGCACCCATATCTACACGTTCTCTTTCCCTTGGAATCGCATTCTCGTTTTCAATTTCTTGAAGAACGATATCACTCCTTGACTTGTGATTACTCACATACTCGTCCTCCAAGAATCTTGCGTTGGTGCTAACAACGACTCTTTGACTCTCAGGACAGTAAAAGTAACCACCTTTCGTTTACCTGTGATACCCTATGAACAACATTAATTTTGACCTGCTTTCTAACTAATCAGGTTCCATCGACAGTACGTGTGCCAGACCGCCCCATACTCTAAACTTGCACAAACATGGTTTGCGACCAAGGAAGAGCTCAGAAGGCGTCTTAAGAACTGATTTAGAAGGCACCACATTTAGCACGTAAGCTGCTGTTTCCAATGCGTAGCCCCAAAACAAAATTGGTAAGTTTGCATAACTCATCATTGATCTTACCATCTCTAGAAGAGTCCTATTTCTTCTTTCAGTCACACCGTTTTGTTGGGGAGTACCAGGTGCAGTCCACTGGGATGTAATCCCATTTTCTGACAAATATTGCAGGAACTCGTTACCGAGGTATTCGCCACCGCGGTCAGACTACAGCGACTTGATGGTTTTCCCGACCTTCTTTTCTACCTCAGCCTTGAACTCTTTGAATTTCTCAAAGCATTCAAACTTGTTGTGAAGCAGGTAAACATATCCGTACCTTGAGTAATCGTAAATGAAAGTGACGAAGTACTCGTACCCTCCACGAGCTTGTGTGGACATCGGTCCACATAAGTCAGAATGGATCAATTCCAACATTTCCTCTGCTCGAGACTGACTATCCTTGAAAGGCCTAGTTGACATCTTGCCCTTGATGCAGGATTCGCAGACTTGATAAGGTACAGCCCGGACTAAGTCCAATGTACCATCATTTGCAAGTCTCTGAATCCGCTTCAAGCTGATGTGACCCAGTCTCAAGTGCCAGAGATATGTAAGATCCTCATCAGAAGAAGTAAGTTTTCTCTTTCTAGGATTATCAATAACAGATGAATTACATGCAATACTCGCGGAAGACTTATGATTACAGTTAACAACATAGAGAAAATTATTCAGCATCCCACGACAGATAACACCGTTATTACCAATGATAGAAACACCACTATCAAAAATAACTGAATATCCATCAACATAAAGTTTGGAAACTGAAATAAGGCTTCGCTGAAAGTCCAGCACGTACAAAACATCTCTCAAAGTTATGACAAAATCATCAAAGTACAAGGTGAAATCTCCAATGGCAGCTGCACTCACTTATGCTGCGTTCCCCATTGAGATGGTAACCTCGTCATTCTTCAGCACCCTCCTTGGTATGAACCCCTGCAAAATGTAACAAACATGATAAGTAGCTCCAGTATCCACTACCCAAGAATGAGTAGAAACCGATGCTAAATATGTTTCCGTTAAAAATGCAAATGACGTACCTTGTCCCTTAGCATTCAGACAATCCACCTTTCCGCATCCAGCACAACTCTTCTCCTTTGGAGTGACTTTAACCCTCTTCACCTTCTTCGACTTGCTTTCACGGTTTGCTTTCCTGAGCTTGCTTTCTGCACAGTCATCTCCAACCTTAGAGGTTGTCGAACCAGTGCTAGAAGCAGTCAGAACAGGCATCCGTGCTCGCATGGAAGATTGATCCACCAAAAGGTCCTCAAGTAGCTAATGCAGATCATACTCTCCCCTTGCAGCAGCAACCACCTTAAAGTCATAAAAGGAGTCCGGAAGGGAGTTCAAGATGATATCAATCTCGCCTTGCGCACTGATATTAACACCCCGCACAGTGAACTGTCTCATGAGATCAATCATAGACATCATGTGCTCTGTCACTGAACTATCTTCAACCATCTTCTTCCACACAAGGCCATGCACAAGCTTATAGTTAATAGTCCTCTCCACATTGCCATAAGTTGTCGAGAGTTCCTTCCTGATACTCATACTTGTGCCTTAATTCTCTAGATAGAGAACCGGTGATGAGCCAGAAGGCGAACTCATCAGCATCCTCCCATCTTTCATAAACTTCAAGCTCAAGTTTGCTGACCTTATGACGAATACGCAACAATGGATCCATGAAAAGAACGTATTCTTGGTTTTTCAGATAAAGGACGTGTTTGATGCAAAAACTCCATTCAGAGAATTTTGGACCAGTTAGAGGATTGAGAGCAAGCAAATGATCGATAATAGACATAGACATATCTGAAACAATAAAGAATCTTAAATAAGAACATACATGTAGAACTTCGAAAACAAATGCATTGAAAACCTTTTAATAAATAAAATACAAGTGTTTTCCACTAATTGCCCAAGAGTTCCCACCACAAGCTACACTCGTAGACGTTTACGATGTCACCCTTAACCAGAACTGCGGGTTTTAAGCCTCAATAAATTTAATTTCACTACCATGTCAGGATGCTTTTGACACTAGAAATTAATAATTAGTGAAAACCTTAGACCAAGTCATCTCTCAAGAATAGGGATGCAATTCTTGCATTATATTCTAAGATGCTTCTAAGCGATTAACCACAAATTTAACTCCGGCCAAAAGAGACAGTTTAGATGGCACATAACCATACCGCACAGCCCTTAGAGCTTTTGTTATCTATAATTTAAATCAATCCTAGAATACTTGTGAAAGAGATTTACGCAAGCTACACTCGTAGACGTTTACGAAAAACCCTCCCACTATTCACATGATTTAAATTGTTTGTCTAAAAATCCCAACAACTGTACCCATGCACCTCTAGGAACTAGCAAGCAACACTCGTAGACGTTTACTAGAACGAGAGATACACTTACAGCCTAGGATTTCTTTGTGGAGGTCTATTGATTTTAATTAAAAAATCTGCTTAGTATTTTTCTTTTAAAAGGTTTCTCATATGCGCACATATAATTTCTTTGTTATTATATTTTCCAAATTTTTGCATGTAATTAAACAAGCCCAAAAATTCCCAAAATATAATCCAACAAAAGAAACTAATCACATAAGCATGCTTGGAAAGCTGTAAATAATAAAAGCGATAAAACATATTTTTCCTATTATCTACACATGCTTAATAGCGCACATAAATTAAAACACATATCATACCAGGACAATTAAGACAAAAAAAAAATTCCTTGTGGCCCCACAAAATTGAAAAAAAAATTCTATCTATTATAATTTGAATTTTGAATTATTTGGATAAGTTCAAATCTTCCAGGGCCTTCAAATCTTCAATCACCAAATCTTTTGGGATTTAGGCCTTTGTGATCTGATGAATTGCCGTAACCCTAATGCAAACCCTAGGGTTTACACAGGATTGTACAAACCACCAAAACACGAGCCAATACCGCAGGGACAGCAACCGTCGCCGACCGCCTGCGTGCATGCGCAGCGCGTTTCCACACGCTCGCGGCCACGCCGCCCGCGCCCGCCGCCGTCGTGTCCGTCTTCGTTCTTCGTCCTCGACCCGTCCAATTACAGATTTAAAAAAAATTCTATTCTATTATAATTTTCAAATCTATACTAATTACGGATTTTCTCGTGATTGTACAAAATTAATTCAGCCCTACAAGGATAAACCACCACAGGCTGGATTACACGGGTTGCCACGAGGAACAAAAACCAACCACGACATTCATAAAATTCAAACATGTATAACGAATCCATTATGAACAACAGAGCCATAAAACAGAACCTGGCTCTAATAACAATTGTAGGGTTTTACCGTGAACCGAATCACCAAAACCAAATGAAGCGGACCATTTATGGTTATTGTTCATAAAACATTCAAAAACCCTAAGCATGCTCTTATTGAATTTAATGCGTGGATAAAGAATTATTTACCTTAATTCCGTAGTCTCAGAAATGATCTTTCGCATTTGTATTCCGAGATTCAGAATCAACCACGCGATATAATTAAATCTGCGGAACAAGAAATTAGAAATCTAATTTCTAGATTTAATAATGATCGAAAAAGATAGAGAGAAAGAATTAAGAGTTGTTCTCCAGATTAGATCTTCATATCTGTTTCCCGGTGCGTTCAGATCTGCTACTGGTGAGGATTCCACAGATCTGTATTTGAGCAGGACCAGAATTCGAAAATTCTCCTCCTCTCTGCTTGAAGTCGGCGCCCACCTCTCTCTCTCATCAGGGTTTCAATTTTTCAATTGTGTTAGAACTTGTGAGGGAGAGCTGTCTATTTATAGACCTAGGGTTGTAAACCCTAATGGGCTCCTGGGCTCAATTCAGCCTGCAGGACTTTGGCACGATGAATGTTATTGAGCTCCTAAGCGAAAGTGGATACATTGTCAGTTTTGAAGAATCAGACTTCCATATCATAGACAAGGTGACCGACGAGACCAAGTTGAGAGGCATCAGGAAATGAGGTCTCTATATAGTGGATTGGTCAAGTGGAGAAGAAGGAACCTGTCTCATGGCACACAGTTCCTCAAATGGTGTAAACTGGCTGTGGCATAAAAGATTAAGTCATCTGAACTTCAACTCTATCAGACATCTCGCAAAGCATAATCTAGTTAAAGGACTGCCACAGAAGAAGTTCCAGAAGGAAGGAGTTTGTAAAGCTTGCCAGCTTGAAAAACAGACAAGAGCATCGTTCAAGAACATGCCAATTATAGCAAGCACAGATCGGATTATGGAACTACTCCACATGGATCTATTTGGTCAAATCACTCCACCCACGATTGGAGGAATGAAGTATACATTAGTAGTTGTTCATGACTACTCAAGATATACGTGGGTGATACTGCTCAAGTCTAAAGATGAAGTAAAGCTTCAACTGCCCGAACTGATTACCCGTGTTCAAAAAAAAAAAGGGTGACAGTCAAGAGGATCAAGTCCGACAATGGGACAGAGTTCTGCAATGGGCCTCTCATGGACTTTTGTGCTGAGATTGGAATCGGACACGAGAAGTCCACACCAAGAACTCCTCAACAGAATGGTCTTGCTGAAAGAAGAAATAGAACACTCAAGGAAGCAGTGAGGACTATACAGGCCGAGACCAATATGGGAAAGAGATTCTTGGGAGAAGCCATGATGACAGCCTGTTACACACAAAATCAAAGTGCATTCAATACACGGCTGGACAAGACTCCCTATGAAATATACAATGGTCGTAAGCCTTCTATAGCTCATCTTCGTGCATTCGGTTCTCCATGTTATATCCACAACAACGGAAAGTCCAAATTGAATACCTTTAGTCCTAAAGCTGATGAAGGTGGGTTCCTTGGTTATGGACGCCCTTCATACAAGGGATATAGGGTATTCAATAAGACCACCGAACGTGTGTAAATAACATGTCATGTTGTTTTTTATGAAGCTACTTTAGTGCGCAGGACACATAAAGAACTGGGTCTGAAAGATCATAAGATCAAGGATGTCAATGAGGAACCTAAAACTGGTTTTGATCATAATCAAACAGTTCCTCAGACTAAATCTATGAATGATAATTCTGAGACTCCAGTTGCCTCGGCTGGACTTCAAACAACAGAGAGGGCCAATGATGTCAATGTCATTGTTGAGGCATTAAAATTTATAAATATAGAAGATCATAACGAAGAAAAGCCCTCGGATATCAATGCAGCAGCGTTGGAAGAAGAGTAGTCTGAAGCCTATGAGGTCAACCCTGAAATAGTTGAGGAAGCAGCTGCAGCTAACAATGCAGTTGTTGTGCAGGATCCAGTTCCAGGCATGGAGATGAACCACCTCACCAAGACCCCCCAGCAGTTCAAATTGAGCTCACAGAAACTCCTGTTGAGGCCTTAGCTGTGAAGAAGCCCAATTGGCTAAAGGATCATCCTATAGAAGTTATTTTGGATGATATTGGAAATCTTGTTCGAACAAGCCAAGGCAGTGCATTGATGTCCTACTTCATATCTCAGATTGAACTTGTGAAGATCGGTGAAGCTCTTCAATCAATGGATTGGATCAACGTGATGCAAGAGGAGCTAAGAGAGTTCACTCGCAACAATGTGTTGTACCTGGTGGATAGACCACCACATCAATCCGTAATTAGTACCAAATGGGTCTTTAAGAACAAAAGATATGAGACAGGAACCATCATAAGGAACAAAGCTCAATTGGTAGCGAAAGGATATGCCCAGTGCGAATGGATAGATTTCGACGAAACATTCGCACCAGTCGTCAGATTGGAGGCCATTCATCTATTTTTGGCATATGTGGCAAATCACAACTTCACAGTCCTTCAAATGGATGTGAAGAGTGCCATCCATAATGATGAATTGAAGGAAGAGGTCTACGTTGAACAACCCTCAGGTTTCGAGCAAGAAAACCAGATCCATAAACTGAGGAAAACCCTGTATGGTTTAAAACAGGCTCCTAGAGCATGGTAAAAAACTTTGTCTCAGTTTCTACTCAAGAATGGATTTGAAAAAGAGACAATCGACAGGATGCTGTTCAAAATACGAGATGGAGAAGACATCTTGCTTGTCCAAATTTATGTAGACGACATCATCTTCGGAAGCAAGAACACATGTCTTTGTGAGAAATTTGCCAGTTGATGCAAAACAAATTTCAAATGTGTATGATGGGCAAAATGACGTATTTTCTTGGATTGCAAGTGGATCAGTCTGATGAAGGAATTTTCATCAGTTAGAAGAAATATACTCAAGATTTGATCATCAAATTCTGCCGTGAGAAGACTAAGTCTTTGAGGATTCTGATGAGCACCAATTCTCAAATCACTCTCGATGAAGAAGGAGAAGCTGTTGTTCCAACTGCCTATCGAGGGATTATTGGGTCTTTGCTATATCTAGCTGCTAGCAGACTTGATATTTCTTATGTTGTGGGAGTTTGAGCAAGGTTCCAGGCCAACCCTAAGAAATCCCACATGGAAGCAGGTAAAGGATTTTGAGACACCTTAAGAAGACTGAGTCTTTGGGTATATGGTATCCCAAATTTGATGGAATAATGCTAAATGGATTCTCGGATTCAGATTTTGGAGGTTGCAGAATTGATCGGAAGAGCACAAGTGGAACGTGTCAGTTCCTAGGTCTTAAACTGATCAGTTGCTTCAGCAAAAAGCAGCATTCAGTGGCCACTTCAACCACTGAAGCTGAATATGTTGCAGTCGCCAGCTGATGTGCTCAGGTGCTTTGGATAAAGCAACATCACAAGGATTATGGAATAGAAACTGGATGTGTGCCGATATACTGCGATAACAATAGTGCACTTTAAATATCAAAGAATCCAGTTCTACATTATAGGACAAAGCACATCAACATTCGTCATCATTTCATCCGGGATCATGTTGAAAAGAATGATATATCGGTTGAATATATAAGGACGAAGGACCAACTAGTGGATATTTTCATCAAACCGCTACCTGAGGCTCGTTTTAAAGAGCTATGTATCAAACTAGGTCTTCTAGAGTTTGATGAAATCTCAATGGACAGAGATGAAAACTGAGCTGTACAAAACTAATTGGAATGTATGGTTAAGTCAGTCGTGTTAGAATCGTTTGCTCGACATTTAAGAAAAAACTATTTCATTGATGGAAAGAGAGTGCATCATACAAGGATGAGAAAATAAAAAATTCTGAAAATCATTCAAGATGATCAAAATACATTCATGGAGTGGGCACCCATCTTGGAGGATAGTAGTCGGAGCCATCCAGGTTCGACTGGCTTTCGGTGAAGTAAGGGATCTTGAGTCCTAAGATGGAGTGCAATATTTGTCATGCATTAGGTCACATTGCTCCATATTAACCTAACAAATCAAAGTTTTTAGGTAGAGCACATCAATCTGGTGGAGCTTTCTCGAGACTTCGGGGTAGTCATGGGTCTTTTTCACCTGTTGTTCCTTCAGCCACTGTGGTTGCTAACCAAGACTCTCAGCCATCATCCTACACTCTTCATGACATAGAAGCTTTAGTTTAAAAGGTTATCCATTCCCATTTTGTTATGTCATCCCCTTCAGATAAATCTTATTGGTATTTTTATTTTGTTTTTTGTACCTTTGATTTGAGTATTTTATCCTCTACATCATCTATTTCTTCATTACCACCTATACATACAACCAATGGTATACTTATGAATATTACACACACAGGTTGTATTTTGTCCTCCTGGTTAGAACTTTCTGATATTTATTGCACTCCCCAGCTAGCATTAAATCTTATTTCTATTGGTCAATTGGTGTAACAAGGTCTTAATGTTATCTTTTCTCTTTGTGGTGTTCAAGTTCAGGATTCGCGGACTGGTCAGATCCTAGTATGGGTCATAAGTTGGGTCGGCTATTTGAGCTTGAGTCTCTCCATGTCCCTCGTCCCTATCTCTTTTCTACAGCTCTTAATTCTACTTCATCCAGTTTGAATTGGCATATTTGCCTCGGTCATGCGACCTCTATTAAAGTTCAGTCTCTACATAATAAGGGGTCTTTTGGGTCCATGATAAGTGCATTTTTCGTTCATTTATCAATGGATATTTAGGTTGATTTATTGCATTTATATTATGTTTAAGTTATTTTCTTTGCATCGTACTAGTTTTATGTTTAGTATATTGGTGGTGGTGAAAAATGCAGGTTTTAGAGCAAAAATTTGACAAAGTATGAAAAATAAATTTCTGGTTGTGCTCTCTGTATCAACCAACAGACGGGGTGTCAGTCTACATGAAGGTTGGAGCCGTGGTGTCGATAGTTGGAACTTTGGGTGACATGGGTGGTCCATGTCGATCAACACCCGGTATGTCGATCGATATGGAGTGCAAGAAGAGGGATCAACAAACTGCCATCTCGGTCGATGCTGAAGTCATGCGTTGATCGAAATAATCCACGTTGGTCGACATACGAGTATTTTAGGCGAATTTTCCAAGTTTACTCCTACTTTCTATATGTAATCATTCAAACCTATTATATATATGATGTTAAACTCGAAATTAGAGACTTTGGCCACTTTAGAGATTGAGAGAGAGAGATTTAATTGTTATTCTATTTTTATTGCTTGGACTGAAAGATTTGGATCAAGGTTTCTCAAGACTAGATTCAATTTGACTTTGATTTTAATTTACGAAGAACATTTACAGGTTTTATCTTTTCATATGTTTGTTTATTATGATTATGTGTAGTTAATTTATTCATCGGGGTCTAGGGCAATTGTGATTATCTTGGATGCATATTTAGGATTTATTCAATCGATCAATATTTTAATTTGGGTTTATCAATTCTTGTGCTTTTTTCCAAATCTAAGATAGTTGGCCACTTGATAACATTTCACAATTAATTAACTTGAGATTGAAAAGTGAGAATTAATTAATGGATTAAAGGATTGATAATATGGTTTCTAATTTTGTCTTAAAGGAGTGATTTTATCCATAGGAATAGATCTGAGGTTTTTGGGGACTTATTGATTATTCTAGAGGCCGAGAGGATATAGAGAATTAATAATTTACATTATAAATTGCCAAACCTGGAAATTGTAATAAATTACTGATGTTCCGCCTTATTCTCTATTTTTAATTGATCGATTGATGTTCATTGCATGTTATCAAAGATATGAACTTGCCCTAGAATCTGAGCTTTCGCTCTGATTGTTTGAAAATCTTGTTTTTAAGTCTTATTTCACATAATTTTGCACTTTTAAATTCTGTTTCAAATCACCAAACCTTCTTGAATTCTGATTTACTTAGACAATATACAGACAACAATGTTTTATTACATAGGATAATTCGCTTATACAATCTCTATGGGTTCGCTAATTTTAATTTGCCACTAAACTATAGTATTACTGAATTTTTAGTGATCAAATTTTGGTACTATTGTCGCGGACAGGTTTCTTCTTCCGACCCGGGAGCTGACTCATGTCACGGATCTCAAGTGTCTTGATAACTAGTTTATGCACACACTGGCTCACATGGGACGTATAACCTCTGCCCGAGGCGGTACCCCTACGAGCCGACTCGCACATAGACAGGGGATGAGGCCCGATCTGTGCAGGCTTTTCAAGAAGGAGGAGGCAGCCGAGTGGCAGGAGCAACAATGGTGGAGGTCGAGGCAGGTGGTTGAGGACCAACCGATGGAGGATGTACCACATTTTGGGACTGTGACGCAATTCGGCACGAGTGGCTGGCCTAGTGCTTCTACATCCCACCACAGTGAGAGTTCTACATATGGCACTCCTGACTGGGGGAAAATTTTACCAATTCATGCAGCAGTAGGCAGCAGCGATGGCTTGGCAGGAGGAGCAGATGCAATTGATGTACAAGAGCTAGTTGCTGCACGCCAAGCAGATTCGTATGCTGCAGGAGAGCCAGCTGAGGCTGGAGGCTGCTCTACATGGTGTTGAGGTCCGTCAGCAAGAGCACACCACCACAATTGGGCATTTGACACAGCGGTTGGAGGAATTATTTTCAGATATTGATCTAGTGCTCCGATACCACTGGCGGCGGCGGAGTGGTGGACCTGCCCAGCATAGGGAATGAGGTGCAGATTCCTTTCCTACGAGAAAACTTTTAAACTTATTCACATCTATCGTGTGAAATAAGTTTGGGTTGATGATGACTCGTGGGAATGAAATCATCTATCATTTATTTTCTATATATCCTTTTGATGTATTTGTTCTAGTTGTTAGTTATTTCAGTTGTATTTTTCTTTTGAGTTTTATTTTTCTTTCTTAGGTTCAAAATATGTATAAGTGTTACTTGAGATTATGTACTAATCCTTCCATATCTATGGAACTATGATTGAAGATTGATTTGCACTAAAATTGAGATGATTAGGATTGCATGATGATAGGAGATTACCACATGATGAGTCGCTCTCTGATGCTTGATTATACTTAATTTATCTGGTTTGGAATTGATGACTGTTAGGGAAGAACAACTTACCCATGTGAGATTTGTGCCTTTATTTCTTTCATGTGTATAAAGTTTACAGTTGGAATCTAGAATATGGCTTATTTCTCTTTTGAGACTCTATTGATGTAAAGCTTAGTGAAAATGATCTTAAGAAATTCTTTTCTTAGCCTTAACCCAAACACTAACCCTACACAAACCACTTGTAGCCTCTTTGAGCTTGAAAAATTCTTTTCTTGATGTAGTAGTGTTCTAGTGGGTCGAATGTGTGGTTAGGATTATGAGAATATAAAAGGAAGGGTAACTTGAATAAGAGCAGTGTGGATTTTTTAAAAGATTAAAATGCTCAGGCACTTAAGAGTTGTCTTGAAAAAACATAGAGGAAGAGATTAATCTTTTTTACTTGTGGGTTTTGCTTGGTGATTTGAAAAAAAAAATGAGAAAAGAGTGTTGAAAAAGTTGTGTGAAATAAGTTCACTAAGCGAACATGAAAAAAAAAGATTGACAAAGAAAAGAGGTGAAGAAAAGAGAAGGATTGAAAGAAAAAACTGTGTTGTGAGAAGTTGAGAGTTGAAAGGATTGGAAAATCAAAAGTGTGTTAGTCACTCAGCCTAAAACATCCTATCCTCTAGGCAAGCCCCATTACAACCAAAATAAAGACCTTTTTGACTCACCGAGTCATTTTACTTTCTTAGTAGTGGAGAGATGAGACATTCGTCAAACTTATGGTTAAGAAAACTGTATTAATTTGATTTGAGTGTATACACATTCCTTAAACACTTGTGTCATGAATGCTCAAGAAAATTATTTCTAACTGTGAGGTTCTTCCCGAAACTATTGTTGATCTTAACTGAAATTTGATTGCATTATCTTGTGGGTGAGAGTGCACTTGGATTGTGATGAATCTTGTGAGGCATTGCAGATCTCTGTTTGCATGAATTAAAATTTCTTTTGGTGATTTCATCGAGGATGGTCAATAGTTCAATAGATTTTTGGATTGATTTATTGCGTTTATATTATGTTTAAGTTATTTTCTTTGCATCGTACTAGTTTTATATTTAATATATTGGTTGTGGTAAAAAAATGTAGGTTTTGGAGCAAAAAATCAACTAAGTATGAAAATTGGATTTTTGACCGTGCTCTATGTATCAACCAACACACGGGGTGTCGATCAACATGAAGGTCAGAGCCGTGGTGTTTAAATGTTGGAACTTCGGGCGACATGGGCGGTCCATGTTGATTGATGCTAGTATGTCGATCAGCATGGAGTGCAAGAATGGGGCTCGACAAACTGCCATCTCGGTTGACGCAGAAATTGTGTGTCGATCGACATCATCCACATCGGTCGACATACGGGTATTTTGGGCAAATTTTCCAAGTTTAATCCTACTTACTATATTTCACCATTTAAACCTGTTGGTCCTGATTTATCAGAGTCGTCGTGTTCAAACAGAAAAACGAAATGCAGTGGAATAAGTAAACGTCACTTGCACTTACGTTATTAAAGATTGTTTAAGCTCAAGGTATGATTAGAGTTTCTTCACAGGTATACACTAGCAGTATGATTGCTAGGTTTCAAATCCAACTTAAGATGGTACGTAATAAAACAGTAAAAACACAATATTTATAGTGGTTCGATCCAAACATATCTACGTCCACTCCTTAGCCGAAGCGCTAAGAATTACACTAAGAAAGTATACGAAATACAAGGAATCGTCGAACACTTGCGGTAGGCGGTGAACTTTCGAACCGGCCACAACAAAGCTATCCTCCGTCATTTCGTTCTTCTCAGACCACAGCAAAGGCCAAGTCAAGGGTTGAACCTTCGTGAAACTTGTCCTACGCTGTCGGGGAAGCTTTTATAGTTTGCTTCTGAACTTATCTGGTGATAAACACTCATTTTGTGCATTTTTTTGATGTGAATATGCTAACT